>ASRE01012090.1:0-10958 GCA_000412615.1 Pecoramyces ruminantium
AAAAAAAAAAAAAAAAAAACATTCAAAAATCGGAGTTTAATTATTAAAACATTTATTGAATAAATTGTTTAGATTTTAAATTTTTATTTATATAATTATTTTATTGTGTAACATTTTTAATATATTAAAAAATAAATAAAAAATGCCACCAAAGGCGAAAAAAGGAAAGAAGAAGTCAAAGAAACAACTTGAACGAGGTTTTATATTAAATATGTATTTTATTTTATTTATATTCTTACTTTTATTTATAACAAATAATTAATATAATTATTTTTTTATAATAACGCT
Organism: Pecoramyces ruminantium; assembly: GCA_000412615.1. Lineage (NCBI taxonomy): Eukaryota > Fungi > Neocallimastigomycota > Neocallimastigomycetes > Neocallimastigales > Neocallimastigaceae > Pecoramyces > Pecoramyces ruminantium. The sequence continues at coordinate 289 of ASRE01012090.1, forward strand.
AAAATAATAGAAAGGCAAATTGAACTAGCTAATATTGCTGCAGAAGAAGGTTTAATATACTAATTATTAAAATAGTTATTTTTATTGATATTTAACGTAGTTTTATTAAAATGTAATAAGCTATTATAAATAATATATATTAATATTAATATTATTATTATTATTATTATATTATTATTATTATTATTATTATTTTTATTATTATTATTATTATTATTATTATTATTATTATTATTATTATGAAAAAATAATAAGCGAGACAAAGAGAACTTGAAATTCAACGACTTAAAGAATTAAGAGCAAAGGAAGAACACGATTTACTATTAGAATTTTTTTCAAAAGTATAATAATAATCATATATTAATAAAAAAATTGATGTTTTTTGAAATAATATACTTATTAATTTTTATATAAAGGAAGGTGAAATATTAAACAAGCAAGAAGATGAATTAAAATTAATTAATTCTGAATTTAAAACATTATATAATAATATAAAAAATGAAATAGCATTAGAAAAAGATGTAATTGTTATAGTTTATAATATATATATTTAAAAATAACCAAAAATTATATCTAAATTATTATTGTAATATATTTAGTGGGATAAATATTTACAATGCAGTGTTATACCTGATCCAAAAAATGAAAGTGATTTAAATTCTTTTATTTCAGTATGGAAAGATGAACCAGTATGTGATAATATTCATGAACCTAATATTAATTCATTAGAAAAACAATTACCAGATATAGAATCAGTAATTAACTTTATTTATTAATTGAAAAAAATTAAAATTAAATTAAATATTATAATTTATTGTATAATAATTATTATATAATTAATATTAATTATCTATCAAAAAATATTTATACAAAAAGATATTGTGTATAGATATATTTAATGAATATACTAAAGCATTAGATGATAAAGATGATACCGAAATTGAAAAATTATATAATCATTTAAAAACTATTTATAATATAATTAATAATAAATATGACAAATTATCATATTTATTACTTGAAGTATGATAAAAATATATAAAATTATATTATTATATATATTTAATAACCAAAAAAAAATAATATTTTAATATAATATATGAATTTAAGAATATGCCTTCAGAAATTAATGATCAAAGTGAAAATTTTTTATTTAGTAGAAAAATATCAAAATCTGAATTTGGTTTATGGGGAAATATTACAAAAAATCCAAGGTATAATATTAATATAAATAAAATTTCAAAATTTAATTTTATTGATATTTTAATATATATATAAATATATTAAAGATACAAAACTTTAGAGTTTAACAATAAACATCAATGCATTACAATACCTAAACCTATTATTATGGAATCAATTGCCATACGGATAATATATAGAGAAGAATTACCAGAAATACAATTATATAAATCAAATAGTAAAGAGCAGTTATCAATAATTGGAGGAATATTGTTTTTAGATTTATTAGAACTTCCTGAACAAAAAATTGAATCAAATCAATGGATGTTACAACCTGGTAAATAATAAATTGAAATCAATAATTTTCAATGAAAATTAAATAAAACAATTGATTATATTATAATAATATATTAATAAATAATTGAAAATTTAATACATATATATCATAGTTTTATCAAATGATGGTATTGTAAAAAGAGTTAATTATGAAATAGCACCCCCTGAAGACACTGAGATTATTGATGAAAATATGAATTCATCACTTCAAGCTCAGTGGTCAATTGAAGTAAGTTATTTTGTTCCTCCGGAATGTAAAATATTAGATACAGCCACAATAATGCAGTGGGATCCTGAAAAAAAAATATGGGATAATGATGGAGTATCTGATGTTGCAATAAACATTGGTAAATTATTTAAAATTTTATTCATAATAAAACAAAGAATAATATAATTAATGTATATTAATAATTTTATTAATCAGAAAGTGGCCAAATTAAATTTAAAACTATAAATTTCAAATTAACTGCATTAGTTCAAGTAAATTATATATATATAAATAATTTTATTTAAAAAATATAAAATTTTATTATTAATTTAATAATTAATTTAAATAATAAAAGGAAAAATTTTCTGAATATCCTATAATTAGTTGGAAACTGAAATATATAAGTAGAAAATTAGCAGTTTTAATTATTCAAGGAGAAATAAATAAAATAGTAATTGAAATAAGTGACAAAGGATGTAAATTAAAAAATCCAATATTAAATTCTGTAAATGAAAACATTAATGAAACATGGTATAATCCAAATTTACTACTTTTGGTAAAAAATATATTTATTTTAATACAAATAATAATAAAATAGCATATGACATTTACATTTTAAATAAATTATTTTATAGAAATTATCACAAATCGGATTAAATTTCAGAGGACCAAAATCAGCTGATGAAATTATATTAAATGATAATATTATAAAGGTATAATTTTTTTATAAAAAAAATATATTTAAATGAATATTTATTTTAATATAACTATATAAAATATTATAGAATCCAGATGCTGAAAAACATTGTATTCTAGGTATTAGTCAATTCCTACCTATGTTTAATTTTAGGAAATGTGATTACAATAGTGAAAGTTCAACATCACAAGTTATATTTCAATTTTTACGTAATAAAAATGCAACAATAATTGAAAAAAGAGCTAAATATTTACATGATAAAGCCATTAAAGAAGAAGAATTAAAAAGAAAAAAAGAACAAGAAAATGATGATGAAACTAATATTAATAAAAATGAATTATTAAATGATGAATTTAATAATGAAGAAGATGAAAAAGAAAAAGATAATATTGGAAGTATTAAAAGTAGTTATGATGAATTGTTCGATATAAATAATATGGAAGATCAAATAGAAGATGATGATAAAGATGATGAAATAAAAAATGAAAATGATGAGGAAGTAATGTTAATTATAATTATTAAAAAATAATTAATAAATTTAAAATTATTAAATTAAATAATTTTAATTTAATAATTTTATATTATTATTATATATATATTAGGAAAATTGGTTATCAATAGTAATGGATGCAGCTTATATTTTAGATGAAAATAAATATAAAATTTGTTATATAGTTAATGAAATGGATCTAGTTACTGAAAATAATAATGAAAATCCTGAAAATCCTGAAAACTGTGAAAATATAGAAAACCAAGAAAATTTAGCAACTACAGGAACACCTAATTCAAAATCAAATACTAATGATCACACACAGGAAGATTCAAAAACTGGAACACCACGAAATGATATAATTGTTGAATTGGAGGAAGAACATGATCTTAAACACTTATATAAATTTACACCTAAAAAATATGAGGTATTTTATAGATAAAATTATTAAATTAAATAATTTTAATACCTAAATATATAATTATAATTTAATAGGTTATGCATTCTGTATATCAAGTTTTTGAAAGAATTACTGATGAAAATGTTATTGATGCAATTAAACTTAACAGATCAATTTTATTTGAGAATAATTTAAAGGTTATTCTCCATGAAACTGGAATTCTTATTTATAATTAATTAATGTATTTTTAACAATTAATAAAAAAATATACCATTAAATTTAATATTTTTAATAAATTATTTTAATTTATAAGTATTAAATGTATATTAAAAAAAATATAAAATATTGTTATTGAATTATTATGTAACACAAATTTGTACTGACAAAACTAATTGCATTAATTTTAGTAAATAATATATATTTAAATTACTAACTCCGAAAAGTGATTTGATATAAAATAAAATTTTTGTTTTTTTTTTTTTTTATTTTTTATTTTTTGAAAAATTTGTATACCTAATTATTTGATAATAATTTATTTTTATTTATATCAAAAAAAAAAAAAATATGCATGAAAACAAAAAAAAAAATTCATATAATAAATCATTTTTAAAATTATTTAATGATATAAAAAATTCATCATATAATAATTCTAATTATTATGACTATTATAAAACATATTTAAACAATCAAAAAGAAAATAATAAATTAATTCTTCAAAAGGTTTTATCAAATAAACTTATATATATTTTCATCTGTTTTTCATTTTATATTAATTTTTATTTTTAGATAAATAAATATAAAAATTTGTCAGAAATTAATAAAAATAACGAAGAATTAAATGCTCATAAAAAAATATGGATTAATTATTTAAACTATAATTTAAATATTTGGTATGATTATATAGTATTTATATATATGGTATTTTTAAATGTATATATACTAGTTTTATTTATAAATGTATATATATTAATTTTATTTATATTTAATAGTAATAAAATCGAAAATGATATTTTTAATATTTTAAGTAAACAAATATTATGTGCTACTAATAGAGAAGCAATTAATATAATTGAAAATTATATAAATGAAATTACAAATAATAAAAATGAATACATCAAATATAAAAATGGTAATATGAAATTTAAATTATAATTGACATTAATTAAATAAAATATAATACTGAAAAATGATATTAATAAAATTTTATAATATTAAAATTATAAAGATACAATTAATGATATCTTATCTCTTTCAAAATCTATAAAATCACTAATTCCACCAAATAAATTAATTAATAATGATTCGTCTAATGAATTAATAGATAATAAAATGCTAATTAAAAATCATATATTTTATTTAAAAGAAAAGCTTGATATGGAAATTAAATATGTAATATTTTTATTTATGTAAATTAATATTAATTAAATAATATATATGTTAATTAATAAAATCATTATATTTAATATTTAATTGTAAAGTTAGATGAAAAAGAAAAAGAATTAAATAATCAAGTTTCAAATGTATACAATAAATATGAAACTGAAATAAATTATGGAACATGTAATCCATGGATAATTGATTCAGAAACAAAAAAACCATGCTTATTTTTAGAATTAACATGTATTAATGAGGAATTTAAAAAAGCGTGTTATATTAATTATATTAAGTAACAAAATATTACGATATTAAAAAATAATAAAAATATAATATTTATATTATATTATGTTATATATTAACTTTATAATAAATATATAAAAAATATTATTTAATAGATTTATATCATCAAATATGGAAGAAATATCAAAAAAAAGACCAAATAAAAAAGAATTTAAAAATTTTATAATAATTGAAAAATTATATGAAGAATACATGAAAGCATCAAAAAATAGATTCGTACTTTTACAAGATCGAATGAAAAATGAATTAAAAATTAGTAAAAATGAAGCAAAAGTATATTTATATTAAATTGCAAAAAATGAATCGAAATAATATATTAATTATTTAATTTTATTATTTAATCTATTAAGAAATTAATAGATTTATATCATATTTATTTAAGAGAAAAAAATAATTATAAAAGTAATATAAAAACATTTGTTACTCAAAAAAACGATATGATCAATGAAATAATAAATAATTTTAAAGTAATATATTAAACTAACTATATTTATGAAAAAATAAATAATAATATGAAATTAATATAAAAATTTAAATAATTACATTATGTTTTTATAGAATATAAATGAAGATATTAAAAAAAGAAATGATAATGATAAAAATAAAGAAAAGCAATTAGAATTAATAGAGAAACTTCATGAAAAATTAAGAAAATGGAGAGATGAAAAAATATTAAAATTAAAAGAAGAAGAAAAAATAGAAAAGTTAAAAAAGTTAGAATTCAAAAAAAAGAAAAAATAGAAAAGTTAAAAAAGTTAGAATTCATAAAAACTAAAGTATGATATATTATAAGATATAAATAAATAATAAAAATTAAGATAATAATAATAATAATAATAATAAAATTAAAGAAAATAGAAAAAAAGAAGAAAGAATTAATGGAATTAAAAAATAAAGAAAGATTAAACAAATATTATCAAATTATGAAAGAAAGAGAAAGACAAAAAAAATTAGAAGAAGAGGAATTAAAAAAAATTGAAGAAATAAAACAAATTGAAATTTCAAAAGTATAATTATAAAAAATATTATTTAATATTATTTAAATTTAAACTACAAATTATATTATTATATGTATTAATAATATATAATATATTATATAATATAATATATAATATTAGTATAATCATGAAAGAGTAGAGTATAGAAAACAGGAATATCAAAATCATTTATTAAAAAAACAAAAAAAAAAAGAAGAAGAAATTAAATTAAAAAAAATACATGAACGGAATCTAGAAAAAATAAGATCTTCAGTAGCAATTACAGCGGAAAGGTAAATTATATAAAATTATTATTTAATACAGTAATATTTATTAATTATTATATATTTTAATTTTAGTGATCCAGAAAGAGTTAAGAAACCAACAATATCATCATTGAAATCTAAATCTACATATGAAAAAGTAATTATTAATAATGAATATAATTAATAAAAATATTTATAAAATTTATTTTTATTTCTTAAAATTATTTAAAAAATTATATTTTTATAATACATAATTAATAAATATTTAAATCAAAGGATAATATATTCGAAATAATAGGTTATTCAGATAAGCAATTTATGAAAGATAAAAGGTTAAATATTAAACTGTTATATAAATAAATTTACATTATATATATATTATTAATAATTTTTTAATTCTTTATATAGAATAAGAATTACTGAAGAGCTTCAAAAGGAGGGTTTATTGCATAGTGATTACGCAAAATCAATTATTAATCAATTAACGCCTATTTCTTATAGAAATAAATCAGAAATAAATTTTAATTAATATATTATTAATTAGAGATTTATTCCTTTTTAAAAAGAAAATATATAATTTTGAATAATTTCTATCTTAATATAATTATTAAAAAATAAATATATTTAAATTTTATATAAACAATATATAAAAATGGTTGAACTTTTATTTCAATTGTAGTTTATGTTTTGTCATTTTTGAATAAAAATTTTATTTTAAAAATAATTTAATTAATATTATATAAATACTAAAGATAAAATGTAAAATTTTAAATAAAATTATATATTATAAACTTTTAATATAAGGTTTTTTATTGCTTTTATATATATTTTAAAGTTAATAAATAATAACAATTATTTAAAAATTAAACTTTACTTAAACATTTATATTAATTTAAAAATTTCGAAAATAATAAAAAATCAAAAAAAAAAAAAAAAAAAAAAAAAAATAAAATATGTATATATATAAATATATAAATTTTTATAAAAATTAAATTAATTATATAAATATGTCTTTTATACCTACTGGAATACTTAATGATATTAAAAAATTAGCAAATATTGAAAAGGATGGAGAAGTAATAGCATATGCTACAAATAATAATTTAAAAAAAAAAAAAGATCATAATCATGATAGAAAGAAAAAAAATTCAAAGAAAGATTTAATTAAAAATGATTCAAATGAAAATCAACTTCCATCTTTAAATGAAAATATTAATATTAAAAAAGATAATGAATTAAAAAATATGAATAATAATGTAAATTTATCATCAACTTCAATTAATAAAAAAAATATAATGAAAAATAGTCATACAAGAAATAATAATAATTTATTATCTACTAATAAAGAGATTATATACTCAAATGACGAACAAAAAAATATTAATAATAATTTAAATAAATCATCATCTTCAATAAATAAAAACAATACAACTAAAATAAATACAAATGATGAATCAAAAGTTGAATTTAATAAATCGAATTTTGGAAAAATTAAGTTAATGCAAACAGCATCACCGGTTGAAGCACCAGCCTTTCAATATCCATTAACTAAATCAAGAGTTGGTCATCTACAAAATAAAGTAAATAAAAATACAAAATTAAAAAAAGAACTAGCATTTCTTTATAATATATCTAACTCAACTGATAATAATATTAATAATCCTGTAGAATGTTTAAATAATGAAATTAATAAAGAAAATCACATTAATACAATAGTTAATGAAATTATTCCAAAAATTAATGTAATTCCGAATAATAATATTAAAAATGTATTATTTGATGAATCTAGGAAAATAACAGGAGCAATGGATAATCAAAATTATTCAAAAGATGAAATTAATCTTTTAACAAAATCAGTAATACCGAAAGATTTAAATCCAAAAGAATTAAATTTTGTATCATTAAAAAATAGTGATGATGATGAGGTATTTATAAAATAATTAAATAAATAAAAATAAATAAAAATATAAAATATTAAATTATTTATTTATTTATTTATTTATTTATTTATTTATTTATTTATTTATTTATTTATTTATTTATTTATTTATTTATTTATTTATTTTATTTATTTATTTATTTATTTATTTATTTATTTATTTATTTATTTATTTATTTATTTATTTATTTATTTATTTATTTATTTATTTATTTATTTATTTATTTATTTATTTATTTATATTTATTTATTCATGTATAATGAAATAAAAGATTAATATTGTACATCCTTCATTAGCACCAGTTACAAGAAAAGAAGTTGTACTATTAAAATATGAAATGATGAAATCTCTTGAAAAAAAAGGTTTAATTGATCATAAAGGAAATGATATTAATTATCCAACTGATATGCATTCATTTCTAAAAATTATAAAAGAAGAACAACAATTATATGACATTGTATTTAAAGAATTAATACGGCAAGTTACAATTCAAATGAATGAAAGAGGTGAATTACTTTCATATTTAAGAAAAAGATATTCAAATATGTTTTCAAAAATACCAGAACATATATTAAATATTCATACAGAATTAATTGCTCAAAGAAAAATTAGTGAAAGATTGGCAACAGAATTAATGAGATCCAAAGAAGTTATTTTAAAATTAATTAAAGAAATCGATGAAATTAAGATACATGATCAAGAAATCAGTAAACAGGCAGAAAAAGCTCAAAATAAATTATTGAATATTCTTACGGAATCAGACGGAAATGATTTAGTATTAGAAGAATATCAAAAATTATATCGTATGCAAAGAAATAGATTAGAAGAAAATAACAAATTAACTGAAAATGAAAAAAGAACCTGGACAAATCTTGCAATTAGTTTGGCGTTACGTATTGGTAGAGAACATGGATTTACAGAAATTATTCAGTTACAAAGTTACTGTAATACACGTTTATTTTCTTCAATTCAAATTATATCATTTATTAATGATGAAAAAGTTAAATCTTTAAATGAATTAGATAAAAAAATTGATCAATGGAGTCAAGAATTAATTGAACTTTCACATTCTGTAATTGAAGAAGATGAAAATAACATTGAAGTTCTTACAAAGTTAGCTCATGAAATAACTTTAATGCAAAATAATTTTGATTTTGTTAATGATACAGATAATGAAACAGAATTTTCAAAAAATGTAAATATGTTTGATATATCTGTATTAATCAAAAGTTTAAATGACTGGATTAACATGACCAGTCAAGTATCAACTAGATTTACCAGTGATAAAGATATAATTATAACTGAAAAAATAAAATTATCAAGATCCATAAGTCAAGAATGGTGTGAATTTGCATATACTTATTTACGAAAGTTAAAAAAATCACCAAATGGAAAAAGATTTATACCTATTACTGATAAATTAAATATAATTATAAAATTAATTGAAGAATGGTACTTAAAACTAGAAGTTAGAGTTACTGGTGAAGATGGTGTTGCGAGTCAAGTAATTAGTTTACAAAATCAAGTTGAAGATAGGTAAGATATATATGTAATATAATATTTTTTCAATTCAGTTCAAAAATAATATAAAATATTTATAAATATATATAAAAATTTATGATAAATTGTATATATATAATATATTTATTAAGATATAATTATGTAAAATCAAAAGGGCCTATTACTAAACTTTCAAATCAAGATAAATATGTATTGAATGGTTATTTAAATCAATGGCAAACACAAATAAATACTTTACTATGTATGTATAAATTTTATTGTATCACATTTATTTTAAATTTTATTAATATAAAAATATGTTAAAAAAATTAAAATTTAAAAAAAAAAAAAAAAAAAAAAAAAGCAAATTTAAGAGTATCATCAAAAGCTGATATGACAAAAGTTCCAAAAAGTATATCAACCTGGATCTCAAATATAAGAGAATTACTAAATTCAGATTATGAATTTCAAAAAGAAGAAAATGAAAAAATTAATCAAAATATGTTGTCATGGATGGCGAATGTTTTAGCACAAATTTCAAAAGATGCATCATCTGCATTAGATGATAATGAAAAAGAATTATCACAACTTCTCCAAGAATTATACCTTTTTAATACAACATTAAAAGATTGTGAAAATTATATAGAAGTTGGAGAGAGTAATGATAAGATTAAAAAACTAACAGATATTATAAAGTAAATATTATTTATTATTATTTAAATATCATTATAAAAATTTATTATTTAAATTTACTAATTGTTTTAATTAATAGAAATATAACGAATAATTGGGAAATTATTGCAAAAAAATTATTAAAACATGAAAAAGAAGAGCAAGATAAACTTAATGAAATAAAAAAAAATGAAAACCTAAATGTTGAAGAATTGATTAATAAACCAGATGAATCTATGAATTTGATAAATACAATCAATGAATGCACAAAAGCTGAAAATCAATCTTTATCCATAACAAATCCAGACTTAAATATTGATATGGA
>ASRE01012221.1:0-10774 GCA_000412615.1 Pecoramyces ruminantium
GAAAGGAAAACTCTAAAATCTTTATGAGCACCGACACTTAATGCTTCTAATTTCTTTGCAAGCGTTGGTAACCATTTTGCTACCAAGTGTATATTTTCAAGCATAACCCATCCTCCTTTTTCATAGGCTAAATCTAATTTTTGTTCAGCAATAATTTCTTGACCTTGACCCAGTGACACATTATGGAAATTACCATTATCTTCAGTGAAGTTTAATTGTCTACCTAACAATTCAACTTCCTTTACTGGATCCACACCAGGAGATAAGATGAAGAATATTGGCGTTTGTGGATTCATTTCTGTGTAGGTTTGAGAAAGTGGTTGTCTTGTGGAATCAACATACTTAGCACCCATCTTTTGAACAATAAAGTTTCTTACGGCATAGGTCATACGATCTGGACGAAGGGCACGAAGAATACATAATTTTTGAATTGCATTCTTATTCTTCCATTCTTGTGGTAATTTTTCATTTTCCGGTACTTCATTTTCATAGTACTTTTTCCATTGTTTAGCAGAACCTTCAATATCGTTTGCTAAAGACTTAAATTCATCTAATTCTGATAAAGCTTTAATAACAGCCCAAGACTGATTATTTAACCAATCAAATGGACTGGTGACATTTGGCATTCTAGGCGTTCTCAGTAAGAAGTTAAATTCATTCATATCAATCTCATTTTGAGTAATCATAATTTGGAACACCATTTGAGCAGTAAAGATCAACTTATCTTTTTCGAATAAACCTCTATTTGTATAATTACATACAGAATAGGTAATATTGTCAATTAAAGAATTAACTCTTTCCTTAATATCTTCGGAAGGTTCAGCATTATGAATAGCATTTTGGAAAACAACCTTATAAGCATTTAAAGAAAATTGGTACATTGGATGAATTTGGTATAAATCATTTAATAAGAAATATAATAATGATGATCGAGCAGCAACAGGTCTGTAAAGTTCTCTCGTTTCATTAATACTTTTTTCGGTTAATTTAGCTTCCTTAACTTGCTTTTCAATATCCGTTGATGTACTCTTTGTAGTTTCAAGATTTTCGACTAAAGCAGTATCACCTAAGAAATTACCTTGAGCTGAAGATAAACGTGAAAGAAGAGCATCTTCAAGTTCTGTTAAACGAATCTTAAATTCATTTTGTTGTTTTGTTAAATCAGCTTTTGTCTTTTCTAAATCAGCACGCTCAATATTTACGACATCTGCTAATAATTGATCTTCCAAACCAGCCAATGTAACTGTAAAGTTAATTAATGTTGTTTGAGCTTGGATTTCTGGTGGATAGTGAGGATTAGCCATTCTCGTTTGAAGAATTAACTTAAATTTAGGATTATATTCAACTTCTTTATCCCCAATTTTTATATATTTACCTTTCTTAATTGTATTTCTACCTAAGACATCGTTTAATACAGGATCAATTTCAATACCAATATCTTCAATAAGCATTGGATCACCATCTGAAATAGCCTTTTCAATAGTATCTAAGTAACCTCTTTGACCTAAACGAATAACTTTAAGACTTTCACCTTCACGAGCTTTAATCCATTTAATACCTTGTAATTGTGGATCAATAATTAATGGCCATCTTTTACAGTTAGTTACCATGGTGGCATTTTCTAGAGACATTCTATCTGTTGGTAATTCTTCATTATTCCATCGAGCAATTTCAGCACTATTAGTCAAAATATCCAAAGGATCTAATTCAGCTGACATTGGAATAAATGGTTTTCCTTCTGAATCTGTCTGTCTCATATAAGTCAACCATTTCTCTTCTAAAAGTTCTGTTCTGTAGTTTTTACTGAAACATCCAACATATGAAATAAAAGCAGCAGCTAACAATACATCACCTGCTAAAGTCTTTTCCTGTTCTTTAAAGTTTGCTACTTCATCACTCCATCTAACCTTTTCTGATGCTAAACCATTAACAAGTCTATTGGCTAAAGCAATGGTTTCTTGAGTAGAATTAGCTTCTTCTTCACACTTAAGCTTATCAGCAGTAGCTTTTTCAAATTGAGCCTTTAACTCTGCAAGATTTCTATCTAATTCTTCAATCTTTTCTTGGATAGCCTTAAGCTTTTCTTGAGATTGCTGTAAATCATTGTTAGCTTGTTGTAGAGCTTGTCTCTTTGGTTCGACATCTCTATAGACTTTGTAGTATTGAACAATATTAACAACCCATGAACATAAACCGGCAGCAGCAAATGACTTAGTACGAATATAATCTGCATTAAAGTTTGGATCTGCCAAATATGGAGCAAGGGCATCTAAATTGGATTGATCAATATTTTCCTTATTAAAGTTAATTAAAGTATCTAAGAAACCATCTACCTTGGCCATCATATTCTTACCAGCCTTCCAACTTCTATCCTTTGCAATTTTACCTGGTGGTGAAAGTAATACCATGACAGCGGATACGACATTCTTTACATCTTCGGCTGGAGTACCGAAAGATTTCAATTCTGTTAAGTTTGCCTTATTTAAAGTATTAAGAGCTTGAGAAGCTGCTTCCAAAGCAGGTTCAGCTGCAAGTAAATCCTGTTCACATTGTGCTTGCTTTTCTGAAACTTCCTTAGTAATTTGATCAACCTTCTTTTCTTCTTGATCAGCAATCGCCTTTTCTTTATTTACATTTTCTGTATCAACACTGACACGTTCAATAAGTAATTCAGCTTCCTCATTTTTTTGCTTAAGCTCGACTTCTTGAACAGCCAATTTAGCTTTAAGATCATCTACTTGAGAAGATGTACTCTGTAATTTTGTAAGACCATTTTCAAGACGATCCATACTCTTAATTAACTCAGCATGTTTCTTTTCAAGCATTTCTTCATATAAACTAATTAACGCAAGGAAACTCTTTGGAGTAGTGTAATTATATCTTTTTTCATTTAATAAATATTTCTTTGAAACCTCATTAACAGATAAGTGAGCATAGGCCATAAATTTTGTAACAGGATCTCTAAGTTCTTCTGGTACTCTCTCACATGCAGATACAAATCTTTTAGCTACACCAATTAAAGCTTCTTCTGGCCATTCATGGAACCAATCAATTGATGTACAATTTACAATAGCTGGGAACTTTCTACATCTTGATCTTAAAAGATTTCCTACTGGTGAGAAACAAAGAACTACCTTTAAGTTTCTTCTTACAAAATTAATGAAGATATTCCAACAAACTTCTCTCGTATCTAATAAACCTTGAGATTTGGCTTCATTTCTCATAGCATTAATAATTGTTTCTGTTTCATCATCAGGGAATAATCCAGGAATGTTACCAGATGCTAATAAATCATTAATTAACACCAAGAAACCTTCATCTGCAATTTGTGAATCTGTAAGTAAAAACACAATTTGTTGTTGTTTCAAACCACATTTTTGGAATAATGCAGCTAAATCCAATTTAAGATCCGCTACACCATATCCCTTTCTTAAAACAATTTGGAATACATCCATAGATGATATATATGATGCTAAACGAGACAAACTTTGCTTACCACTACCACCAACACCAACTAACAAAGCGTTACCACGAGGACTTTCCAGAATTCTATTAATTCTACAAATATGACTAATAGCATCTTCGAAAAGTACGAGATTCATAGCAGCATTAATTTCATTATATTGATCTAATGCATCATCTAAAATCTTCTTTAACGAAGCCCAATCTTGTGCTTCTAAATATCTTGGTTCACCAATACCACCAGCAAAATGTGCAAAGATAAGTGGTTCATTATTAATGACTTTTTGGTCAAGATCATCAAATACCTTTTTGGTAATAGCTGTCTGGAAACTAACAAGCTGTTCCATATCTGTTGTTTCTAAAAGTTTATCACCATAAACTCTTCTAGTTTCATGAAGGAATAGTCTTACTAAATCTGTAGGTTCTTTAAGTGTTTCTTTAGTTGAGAATAAAATACCTTGGAAAATATTTGATAAATCACGCATGTTAAAAACATAATGGAATTTAACAGCTGTAGGTAAAAATACTTGCGATACCTTTTTATGCAATTGCAAAGCTGCATTAACAAGCTTTTCAGAATATTTCTGAATTGATTTAGGGAATTGTTGTAAATGAGCAGTTAAAATTGTTTGATAAATAGTTTGTAAACTTTCCATAGTTGGGAAACTAACAGAGAAAACAGCAAAATGTCTTTGTAAACGAGGGTTAATTGTAAAACTACCAGCAGTAGGATTCATGCATGCAACATATTGACAATTATGAATATCTTTTAATGTAAGTTTATTTCTATCATACCAATGATTATAATCAATGTGTTGTCTTAATAAAGTGTGCGGTGATGCAGTACCATAGCAATCAACTTCTGGCATATTCAAATCATCTAAGAAGTAAATTAATTTTTTTGTTCCTGGTGGACCATAGTTTCTACCAGCCTTCTTTTCAAGTGGTTTCTCTAAAATACCTTGAAGTGACCAAGCAGTAGTATAATAATTGAATGCAATATTAACAATAAGTCTTTCATCAGCATAACCATTTAATTTATTTTGCATCAAGACTGTTTTACCACATCCAGCATTACCAAGAAGTAATACAGCTTTCTGATTATCAGTTAAAATATCCATTAGAGACTTAATACGAATAGTTTCACTTGTATGAACCATGACACTTTGTAATGGCATTTCAGGATCATATTCGAATTTTGGAATTTTTTCTGTCCATGGAGTAAATTGTCTAGTAGTATTATCAATATAATAATCAAATACAGTTCCAACCGGTGGGAACTTTACTGTCTTAAATTCGGAATTCCACCACTTACTAAATTCAACACGATAGTCAATTAATTGATCCTGAATAACACTACCACCAAATGCCCAAACAGCAGAAAATACAAAATATATTTCATAAATTTCTTTATCACATCCTTTCAGTGATGTTTGATTAAATATTAAACCTTCAAGAATATTACATAATGTAGCCACCATACTATTATCTTCAACAGGTGCCATCTTAAATCTTCCACTATGAATAGTATCTAAAATGGTATTAACATATTTATCGAAAAGAACAGATAAAGTTGTTCTCTCACTTTGATCCTCAAGTTTTGCTAACCAACTTTGAACATATGGATTCCATCCTAAATCAGAAGTATTGACATATAAAATACCAGCACGAGATACAGTAGCTGGTGTAGCATACTTTAAATCACCAATTTCAAAAATCAGACGCATTGCTGGTTTCATTGGAATACGTTCATTACTAGCTAAAGTCAAAACCTTATTATCATCCATAACAGTATTAAGAGATTCAATC
The DNA here is from genome assembly GCA_000412615.1 of Pecoramyces ruminantium. Classification (NCBI taxonomy): domain Eukaryota; kingdom Fungi; phylum Neocallimastigomycota; class Neocallimastigomycetes; order Neocallimastigales; family Neocallimastigaceae; genus Pecoramyces; species Pecoramyces ruminantium. The sequence continues at coordinate 5,272 of ASRE01012221.1, forward strand.
CAATTTGGATCAATATCACCATCTAAAATAATCCATTTAGGATCAGGACCAGATATATTAAACATATCTCTCATAATTGATGAGAAAAGACCATCTCTCCATTCTCTTGTTGCAGGGTTAATATAACCAAAAAGATCATTAGTACTTACAGCCTTTGGATTTAAATCAGCATAAACACATTTCTTACCATTATTGATATAAGTTTTAGCAAGCATTTTCCAAATTTCACTTTTACCAGAACCAGCATTACCAATAATAAATACACAGTGACGTACTGCTAATAATTCTTCTAATTGAACTACCTTTAAGACAAACATATCTTCAGCTTGTAAACCACATGCAATTGTTGATTTTTTAATATCTTTTTCAAAATCTAAATTTCGTTTACGTGGAATATCAATTTTTGGGAAAAGATCATTGATCAAACCATTAAATACTTGTAAATCATCAGTAACAATCTTTGGTAAATTGAAATCACGAAGTGCTCTCATTAAAACATGTTCTTCTGGAACACCTGGATCAGAACGCTTAAGAGAACCTGCAACAACTAATACAGATTTAATAGCTCTTAAACCCCAATCATAGTGATCTTGTTTTGAAAGTAATTCTTTATTTAATTTATATAATGTATGGAATTTTCTAGCTAATATACTTGCTTCTACAAAACCTTCAGCCATAAGCATAATTTCACAAATTAATTCAAGATTTGGTACAACCATAGAACATGGACGGAAAAGAGCCTTAATATTTTCTGGAAGTTCAGTTCTACCAGCATAACCTGGGTTCATTGTAATAAAGAAACCAACAGTTGGTTCAAGAGAAATTTCTTCACCTTGGAAAATAAACCTTTTTTTCTTAGCACGAAGACCATCTTCAATAGATTTAACTTGAGTAGCAACGACAGATAATACTTCAACAGAAATTCTATTAAATTCATCAAAACATCCCCATGCACCAGATTGAGCTAAACCTTTATAAATATTACCAATAGATCTATAATCCATCTGCTCAGAACAATTAAATACATATACCATAACAGTTAAAGCACGACCTAAATCCTTAACAGTTTCAGTTTTTCCTGTACCTGCAGGACCTGCAGGAGCACCACCCATAATTAAATGCAATGATTGGGTAAGAGTAATATAGCATCTATCAGTTAATGGAGTAATAACTAAACGTGGAGTATCACCTAAATACTCATAACAAAATGTAAATTGAGCATCACAAATATTTGCAATACAATGTCTTTTTTCTTCATCCCATCTTAAACGAAGTTGACTTTGCCAACTGAAACATTGTGCATTTTCAGCTTTTTCTTGAACCAATTTACCAACAATATCTCTGGCGTGAACATCAAGAGTACATACTGTCATAATCATTTGTCTGTCTAATTTAGATAACTCACCTTGAATTAAAGTAATAAGAGTTGTTAATTGATTACATTGTTTTTTATAATATTCTTTCATAGAATTTTCATAGCCTTCTTCTAAACGAGCAAAAGATGCATTAACTTCAGTAGCCCACCAAATTTGGGAACCAGTAAGAGTAACTTGTGCGGGGTGATCAAAAATCCATTGATCTCTTGGCTTTTCTTCATATGATGCCACAGCTTCACCAATAAGATGTCTTAATGTCATTCTCATTGAATCAACAAGATGATTAAGCCATACTTCAACCGGTCCTACACATTCTAACGGTTCTTTAAACGGAACATATTCATCTTCTTTACTATACATACCAATAGCAGTTTTTGTATAATTACCATCATCATCTTTAATAAATTCTAATCTTGATATACTATCAAATAATTTTTGTAAATGGATTGCTACAGCATGTGGAATATTACCTTTTGCTAAAATATCTAATAAATCTGATGCAGAAACGAAATAAAAACGTGGAAAAGCTAATCTCTTTGTTTCTAAATATTCAGCTAAAGATTTTTCACATAATGCTAATTTTTGTTGTAAATATTCTAATTTTGCATTTAAACCTTCTTTAGAACAAGCTTCAATAGCATTTGGTGTATTAATAGCATTTCTCATTAATTCATTATAATCAGCATCAATACCATCAAATCTTTTTGAATCTTCTGGTAATTGTTGTCTAATATCTTCAGATTCTAGAAAAATATTTTCTAAATGTGACCATGTTTTTTGAACTTCTAACCACAGCGTCATTACTGTATCTACAGTTGATAATTTTTCTTGCCATCCAGTAATTTGCTCTTCAAAATGAGATACATATTTTGAAGTCATTAAATTTTGTAGCATAACTTGATTATCTTCAAGAGTTTCCACAAGTTCTTCTGAACTTACAAGTATATAAGTATCTTTTCTATCTCTTTCTTTATATTCAAATTCCATGGTACCCCATGTTTTACTTAAATCATTTAATACTTTTTCCATACTCAATTCTTTTGTAGCACGGTCAACAATGTTTCTTACATCATCTTCATATCTATGAAGCTGAAGACTTAAAAGATCTTTAAATTTCATATCATCTGTCATAACAAATGTTACACCAGTAGTCTTCATAAGTTGCTTCCAGTGACGCTCACGAATAGCACTACTTCTTAATTCACCAACTGCTCTTAAACTCGTAATCATATCTTTAACATGTTGATCAACTCCAGAATAAACATTCCATGCTTTAATTTCTTTATCCATTTTTCTTAAATCTTTTGAAAATTCACGACAAGTTTGTTCCATAACATCTGGATCAATCTCTGTCCATAATGTTAATTTCCAATCATCAAATGTATTAGTAACAAGACCAACATAATCCCATATGGTTTTTAACATACTAACATCTTTTCTGCATTCAGACAATTGTTTATATTGTGGACAATTCAATTCAAATAATTCACAAGATTCTCGTAATTGTTGACATTCTTGTTCCATTTGTAATACCTCAAAATGGCATTCATTAATTAATTCATATGCATTATTGCATCCAATATTATACATAAAAGGTGCTTTTTGTCTAAATTCTTCTTTGAAATTATAATTACGCATCTCAAATTTATTACATTTTTGTTGTAATATATCAACTTCCTTTGCTTGTAACGGTGCAACAACTTCTTTAACAGATTGTGATAATTTCTTTGTATCATCCCATACTTCTGGAAGATCATTTAATAATTTATGAATATCTTCAGGCATTTCAACACCGAACTGCCTTAATAAATTAATAGTCTTCCTCAATGGCTCGAAGGATTTTCCTATGTCATTCCTCTTTTTCATTTCATGTAATAATCCCATTGAATATACTAAAGCATTATAATCACCTTCTTTTACTTCTCTTTGAAGTCCTCCTTTAGTATTTGTAATAAATTCATTCATTTCATTTAATGTTCTTGTAGTTTCATCGCTTAAATATTTAGTGAGAGTATAACTCCACTTTTTTACTATAATATTTAGACTTTGTTTTAAAGGTTTAGCATCTACTTTTAACCATCCTCTAAATATAACTTCAGGATCTAATGCCATGATAGTTTTATGAATATTTTCAAATTTACGAATTTCTACCTCGAATTTTTCTAATTGGAACATTGAATTATCATCTTCATCTGATGATGATTTCTTTACTACTTCACTTTCATTTTGTTCTTCTCCTTCATCATTTTGATTATTTTCATTTGAATTTTTACTATTTTGTTCAGTTTCCTCTTTATTTTCTTCTTCACTTTCTTGTGGAACACTTCTTTCATATGGGGTTTCTAAAAATGTAACCATCCATTCATCACGATCTTTTTCCCATAGATATGAAAATTGATCAAAACTATGAAGATATTTCTTACAATCATCAATAATATCTCTTACACGAGTAATTAATTGATTTTTTAATTCTTCTAACTCAGGGTTCTTCAACATTTCACCTAAGTAACCTTCATCTTCATCTAATTCATTTTCTTTGGAGTCAACACTTGTTTCTATTGTTTTAGATCCATTATCATTTTCATTATCATCTTTTTCTTTTTGATCATCATTTTCATTTTCTTCCTTTTTATCTTGTCCCACAATATCTTCAGTCATTTCTTCAGTATCTTTAGTTTCTTCATTAGATTCTTTATTTCCTTCTGTTTTTTCTTCTGACGATAATTCACCATCATTATTTTTATTATCATCTTGTTCATTTGATTCTGATTTAATTATATTATTTGTAGATTCAGCTTCAATACTATATGGACTATTAACTCTTTTCATTAATACTGAAACTTGATATATATCTCTTAGAATAGTTAAGAAAATATTCATAAAATTATTTGGAGCATCTTATATTTTATTAGCATTTAATATGAAAAAAAAAATTATATAAATAAATAATAATTAAATTTAATTTTTAAAAAAAATTTAAATTTATATTATATATCATATACCTTCATCTATGCTTGGCGTAAATGTAAGCTTATTTTGAATAAATTCAATTCTTGAATCTAATATAGGTGAAAGTTCACACTTTTTTAAGTACTCAATATCCATATTATCTAAAAAATAAGTAAGACTACATTTTATGGTATTGAAAAATCCATCTGCCACTACAGTATCAACATAATCTGCATAATTTCTCCAATTTGGATCATTCTGATCAACATCATATGCCTTTCGCGTATCTTCTAAATAATTAAAAATAGTTTTTCCATCATTTTGAATTAAATCATAAATTGTTTTAAGTTTTGCATCTTTATCATCAAGATTTAAGGGTTTTTTACTATCTTTTCTTTCAATTAAAGGAGCAGAATACCATTTTTTCATTAAATTTTGCATTTGTACAATATTATTTTTTCCAGTTTGAATAATTTTTAATAATCCTCCTACACTTTCCTGTATACTTTTTATGAAATCATCAATAATATCAGATCTCCAATTAATTACAGATAATGCCTATTTAATCATTTAATAAATATATATTTATGGTAATATTTAATATTCTGAATTAATAATTTATTTTTTATATCAATAATTATATAAAAATTGCAATTACTTAATTACATACCTGTTCAAACTGTTTATCAATTTTATTTACTCTTTCCTGAATTAATGGTCTTTCCACATCCAAAACTGTTAACTTAATATTATTATATTGAGAAACAACATGATCTAATTCAAAAATATTATTTCTAAAAACTTCATCTTTATCATATACTGATTGAGCTTTTTCAGGAGCTTTAATTCCTAAACTACCTAAATATTTAACTTCTTTAAGTAAAGCAATAACTTTGGGATCGAAGTTAACTTTAAATAATGATAATGAATCTTGAATTGATCTTGTTAATAGTGGTTTATCAAGATTAGCTTCTGAATCATTAATAATATTATCAGACCAATCCTTGAATAATCCCTGTTCATATTCATCTAATTTTTTATATATTTCATCGTATTTTATTTTTATTAATTTTGCCTCTTCAGACTCAAGTAATATTTTATGATTCAACTAATATAAAGTTAAAAAAAATGAAAAACAATATTTATATATAAAAATTTTTAGATAAAAATTTTAAAAA
>ASRE01012243.1:0-10433 GCA_000412615.1 Pecoramyces ruminantium
GATATTAAAAAAAAAAAAAAAAAATAAATAATTATATGGAAAACATTTAAATATAAGAATTAATAAAAAAAAAAAAAAAAATAAAATAATAAAAATAAATAAAATATAAATTTTATTAATAATTAATTATCAATATTAAAAATAATTAAAAAAATTTTTTTTAAACAATTATTATTATAAATAATGAAATTAAACAATAAGAATTTTTTTATTATAAAAATTGCCGTTGATAATAAATAGATAGATGTAAAAAATAGTAACAAAAAAAAAGGTGATTTTTTTGTGAAACATTTTGAAATATTACAATGTAAAATAAATTATAAAATATAAATATTTAATAATTAAAAAAAAAAAAAAAATTATTAATTAGTCAATATAGAAATAGTAATATTATATATGCATTTTATTATTTTTTATAAATATAAAAATAACAATAATTAATTATTACATTATGAATATTAATGATTTCTTTTTATTAATATTATTAATATTATTATAAATAATTAATAATTAAATTTATAGTATAATTATAAAATATGATATTAAACTTAATTTATGAAATTACTTTAATTTTTATAAAAAGGATTATTTTAAAGTTTTAATAATGATATTAAAATAATTTATTATTAATGCATTTCTATATTATTTTATTAAATATATTATTAATAACTATTACAAAATATTTTATTAATATAATAAAAAATTAGTTTTTTTTTTTGCAATTATAGAGTTATAAAATTTTCTTAATTATGATTAAATTTTTATACCATATTTTAAATTAATTTTTTTTTTATATCGGTTTTATATTATAAATGTTTTATATTAATATTTTTTAATTAAAATAATTTTTGGAAAAAATTATATAGAATAATAATAAATAATCATAATCCTTATTATTTTAGTTATTTAAATTATTAATTATTAATATTTATTATTCTAAATAATAAAGAATTAATAAATTGAATTAATTTTTTTTGAAATTTCAACATTAATTATTAATATTTATGCATTATCTCGGAGAAAAAAAATATGTATAATAATTTAATATTATTATTTTTATTAATTGAAGAAATTAAAAAAAAATAAAAAATATTTACAGTTTCCCATAATAATTAATAAAAAATTAATTTAATATAAATAAAAACAGTATAAAAAAAAAAAATACCAAAAATGTAAAAGATATGTTTTATCTAATAAAATAAGATATGAAAATTATAAAAAATAATTATTAGATATTAATTTATATGAAATGAAAAGTAGGAAAAGTAATGAATAAATAATTAATTATAAAATTGAATAGATAAATAAATAATATATAATTTTATTAATATTTATAAAAATTATAAAAATAATAGTATTAATAATAACTTTTAAAATATATACTTTATTATTAATTATAATTATTAAGTAAATTTTATCATTAATATATTAATTATAAATATTATAGAATATATATTTATTTTTTATTAAACAATAATAATAATAATAACAATAATAATAATAATAATAATAATTACTATTATTATAATAGAATAATAGTTTAATTAATTTTTTTTAAAATTTAAGCATTTAAATTAATAATAATTTATTGATATTATAATTATAATAATAAATAGTGAAGTAAAAATATTTTTTAAAATTTATAAAATTTTGAGTAAAAAATATGTAAAAAATTTGTAAAAAATATAAAATTTAAAGAAATTAAAAAAAAAAAAAAAAATAATTATTTGTTTAATAAAAAAAAAAAATAATAATAATTAAAGTTTTTGAGCATTTTATATTTTGTATTATTTAATTTAATTATTTAATCAATAATAAATTAATAATAAATTAATTATTTATATAATACAATTTAATTTTATATTATAAAAATATAAAAATTAATTTATAAGTGTGGAGAACATTTTTAAAATATTTAAATAATATTTTTTTTTTTTTTTTTTTATAATATTTATAATAATTATAAAATTTTAAATATTAAAAAATGTTAATTTTAATATTTTTTATGTAAACAATGAACAACAATAAATGTTTATTTTTAAAAAGATGCCGTTTAATTTATGATGAAAAGAATGTAAAAAAATTGTAATAAGGTGATTTATTTGTGAAACATCTTTAAAAGATAAAATAAAAAATTGTTAAATTAATTATTAATCATTCATAATTACTTAATTATATATTATTAATTATGATTATTTATATTTTAGTTCATAATGTATTTTATTATTTTTTAATTATTAGAGTAATTATATACATTTTTTTTTTTAATTTATTAATTTATATTATATACATTTTTTTTTTTAATTTATTAATTTATATGATATCAAGGATATATTAATAAAATTTAATTATAATAATGTTAATAATATGCTAATAATATTATTAATAATTATAATTAATCATAATAAGGATATATTAATAAAATTTAATTATATTTAATGCTAATAATATGCTAATAATATTACATATAATTATAATTAATGATATTTAGGATATATTAATAAAATTTAATTATAATTATTGTTAAGAGTATGTTAATAATATTGTTAATAATAATTTTAATTATTTATTTATTTTTTTAGAAATCAAAAAAAGGAAATTTCATTACTAATACTATTATCATTCATAAATTTTTACTATAAAGATTAATAAAAATAATAAACTAATAAAATATATTTATAAGAGATTCAAAAAATTATAAAGAATTTCAATAATTATATATTATTTATATTTATATTATTTTTTATTATTTATAATTTTATTTAATTTTTACAATAATAGAAATTTATTTATAAAATAAAATTTTAAAATTATTAACAGTTTTGATATTAATTATAATTTTTTTTAAAAAAAATATATGTAATAAATTATAATATTAAATAATAATATATGTGATATAATTATATAAAAAATTTTTTTTTATATTATTATACATATATACAATTATCATTAAATTATAATAAATAGAATATTAAATAAAATTTAATTATTACTATTATTCATTTAATGATTTATCTATTTATCTGTAAATTTGTATACTTCTATATTTGTTAAGTTTGTTTTATATTTGATAAATATCTATTTAATTTTAATTTTCCTAAATAATTGTTGATCTTTAGGAAGAATTAAAGTTGTATTAGTAAATAGTTCGGTACTTTTTTAATTTAAAAAAGTTACCACTTCCTAAAATTAATTAATTTATTAATTTAAATTATTTCCAGCATCATCTTCTGGACGAATTAAAACGGTGTCAGTGAGTGGTTCTGAACGGAAATCAATACTTTCATTTAAAAAGTCATCATCACTTCTTTTACTTAAATTAGTTTCTTCAACATCTTCTGGACGAACTAAAACAGTGTCAGTGAGTGGTACTGAACGGAAATCGATACTTTCATTTAAAAAGTCATCATCACTTCTTTTATTTAAATTATTTCCAGCAACATCTTCTGGACGAACTAAAACAGTGTCAGTGAGTGGTACTGAACGGAAATCAATACTTTCATTTAAAAAGTCATCATCACTTCTTTTACTCAAATTAGTAGTTTCTTCTGCAATTTCTTGGGTATTTCCTTCAGTATTTTCATCATTGATACGAATAATGACCTTATCTTCGAATGGTTCGGCACGGAAGTCAATGCTGTCATTTAATATGTCATCAAGTTCTCTCTTCTTCATACCACCATTCTTTTCATTAAGATAATAGATGGCTCTCATAGCATAGAGACGATAGGTATCAGCATTATTAGCAGCTTGAGAAGCATTTAAGTATTCAATATCTCTTTCACCATAGGCATGATCTCTAGTACCGTAACAGTGAGTCATCTCATGAAGAACAATGGAAGCAGCTTCACTGGTATGCTTTTCAATAGTACCATGCATAGCACGAGTAAAGAAGATTGGACAAACATGGAATTCTCTACTATTTAAGTAAGTCCAAGCTAAAGTATTTTGATTACAAACATCATTAGCACTGGTTTCACAGTAGGCTTTAGCAGTTGACATATTATTAAGATTATCGAATACTTTTTTAACACTGGAGAGAACATTATTATCCTTGAAATATTTTAAGAAAATCTTATTGTACATTTCATCTTCACTTTGATTATCAACAATATATTTACCAGCAGCACGATAAGTTTTAATATCTTCAATAAGTACTCTTAATTTTTGGGCTTGTTCTTGAGTACAACCTTGGAAATCGGTCATAGTAAATTCTTGTTTTGGAAGTTTACTAATACTGAATCCACCGTTGCTTGGATTAGCAGTAGTTGGTTGAGTTGCAGCAGCTGTTGAAGTTGCTACGGATGGAATAGTTTTTGTTGTAATGACTTGAATAGGTCTATTTATTTGTTGATTATTATTTTTGGCACTGTTATTATTTAAACTATTTCCTCTATTACTATTACTTGAATTTAACCAATTTCTTAAATAATTATTCATCCAAGAATTAAATAAACTATTTGCATCATTAGTTTTTCCACTGTTAGCATTAGTATTAGTATTAGTATTAGTATTGACGGCATTAGAAATGACAGGATTAGAATTATTTACATTAACATTATTCATATACTTTTTATTTGAGGTATTATTATTCCACCAACTATTCCAAATATCAGTGTTTCCAGCAATTTGTTCACATGGTATATTATTTCCGTTATCATCAATACACTATTTATTAATATTATAAATATATAAATATTTTAATTAATTAATAATTATATAAAAAATTGATTATTATTATTAAAAAAGTTTTGAATTAATTCTTATATAATTATGAATATGATTTTTTATACATACCAAAATTTTAATTACACCAGCTTCAGTAAAAGCTAATGATGATAATAATGATAAAGCAAAAATGATATTTTTATACATTTTTATATATTTAATATCTATAAAATATATCTATATCTAATTTTAAATTTATGTTGTAATAGTTATTATTAATTATTTTTGTTATTGCTAATATTTATTTAGAATTAAATAATTAATAATTGATATAATTAAAAAAAAATAAAATATGGAGAAAAGAAAAAATTACTTCTATTTATATTTTTTATTTTTTTTTTTTTTTTTATTACTAATTGAAAGATTATTAATTTATATTTGTCATTCAAATAATTGTCATTTTTTAATATATTTTAATAATCATTGTTATTAAATTTATTAAATTAAAAAATTTTTAATATATCATAATTAATTATCTCATGCACCTTAATAATTATAAAAATCAAAAAATTTTTACATATCGATATATTTAATTTATATTCATAAAAATATGATAAAATCTAAATTAAATGTAAAAATAATAATATCATTTTAATATGAGAAAATATCTAGAATAATAATAATAATTAAAATTGTTTCTTTTTTTTTTTTAATTATTAATTAAAATTTAAAATAGGTGGAAAATAACTATAAAAAAAAAATATTAAAGATATTTAATTATTTTATTAATAAATATTAAAATTAATTGTTATAAATATAATATATATATCATTTTAATGAATAAAATTAATTATTATTATTTTTTTTATATATTTAACATCGTTTTTTTAATATTTATGACTTTTATTCACCAAAAATAAAAAATATTATATAATTTTAATATTATTCTTTATTAGTAATTAAACATAAAAAAAAGAAAAGAAAAGAAAATTAAAATAAAAAAAAAATAAAAACAAAAAAACATATACCATTTATTTAAAACTAATTAAAACATATAAGTATTTAAAAAAATATATATAAAAGAATAATTTTATTCAGTAAAAGATTAAAAATATAGGATATGAAAAATTAAATAAATATTTTTAAATATTATTATTTAGAAATTACAATGTTTACTTAATTCTTTTCATTATTAATAATGATGTATAATATATAAATTTTATTATTGTTGTAGTAATATCAAATATAAAAGTAATTAATTTTAACAATAAATATTATTTTTTATATTCTTTAACTCTATGATCCTCATTATAATTATTAATTATTATAATTAAAAACTATTATGTTATAAATACTTTAAATTAATTATGTTTTAAATTTAAATATTTAATATATTACTAATAACTTAATGATAATAATATAATAATAGAAAAAATAAAAATAAAAAAATTTTTCTATTATTCTCTAATTTTGATAAAATGAATCGTAATTTTAATATAAATAAATTGTTATTTAACAATTTATTTAAAATAAAATATAAAATAAAAAAAATAAATAAATAAATAAATAAAAAATTAAATAAAAAAAAAAATAGATGATTTTTTTGTCATCTATTGAAAACTTTAAAAATTATAAAAATTAAATAGAAATAGGAAAAAAAAATATAGATTTAAATCAAAAAATATTATTAATTAAAGTTTTTGATCATTTTTTGTTATATTTAATTTTATTAATTATTTAATTAATTATTAATTAATTCTATAGATTATTTATTATATAATTTTATTTTATATTAAAAAAAAAAAACAAAAAACAAATATTAATATAAAAATGTGGAAAACATTAAAAAAATTTTAAAACAATATTTTATATATTTATATGAATTAATATGTTATTAATAAATAAAAAAAATATATTTTCATAATTAATAAATTGTTAATAATGAAATTAAAAAAAAAAAAAAAATGTTCAAACTTTATTTATATTTATTTTTAATAAAGTATTAAAATAAATTAATTAATAAAAAAAAAAGGGCATTTTTTATTTCACAATGAACAATCAACATTTTTTAATTATAAAATAGGCCGTTAAATTAAAAATAAAAATAGTAATAAGGTGATTTTTTTGTGAAACATTTTAAAAATATATATATATTTTTAAAATTTATTAATAATTACTAATTTAAATATTAAAAAAAAAAAAAAAAGATTAGGTATTGTTTAATTTAGTAATACATTATTTATTTTTAAATACAAAAATAAAAAAAAAAAAAAAAATCGTCAATTTGTATTAAAATATTTGTATTAAAAATTTTTGTAATGAAAAATTTGTTAATGAAAATTTTGTAATGAAAATTTATAAAAATTTAATAATAATATAAAAAATTTAATAATATAAAAAAATAATTTATTTAATATTAAAATTAATAATTTATATCTTTTTTTTTTTTTTTACTATACTAATTATAATAAAAATTGAAATTATTAATTATTTATACTTTTTACTTTTTTACAATTTTCTTATTAAAATTCTTAAAAATAATTTATAATTATTATTAAAATTAATTTTTGAATAAAATAATTTTAATAAAATTTTCATTAAACATAAAAAACAAAAAAAAAAAAGTATAATTATTATAACACATATATTTTTATTTTTTTATAATTAATAATTTATTTATATAATATTTATATAATGGATTTTTACACTTTATATTTTATAATATAATATATTTTATAATTAAAAATCATATAATTTTTAGTTATAATTTATAAAAAAAATATTTAATAATAAAAATGTAATTTATATTATTTAAAATTTTAATATTTTTTTTTTTTTTTTTTTTGTTTAAAATAAATTTAAACTATAAATTATCATAATAAATAAATATAAAAAGTCGACTTAATTATTTACAAAAATCGATAAAAATTTTTATACATATATACAATATCATTAAACTTCAAATTGGAAATATAATATATAAAATATATAATAAAGATTTTATCATGTCATATATTCTAATTTAATTATTATTATTCCATTGATTGATTTATCTATTGATTTGTATATTTGTAAAGTTTATAAAAATGTTTAACTAACAATTTTTTTTATATATATATATGAGATTATTACTGATTGTTTGGAAGAATTAAAATTGTATCAGTAAGTGGTTCTATATGAAAACCAATTTTTTCATATAAAAAGTTGTCATCTCTTTATTAATTTAAATTATTTCCTTCAACATCTTCTGGACGAATTAAAACAGTGTCAGTGAGTGGTTCTGAACGGAAATCAATACTTTCATTTAAAAAGTCATCATCACTTCTTTTATTTAAATTATTTCTTCAACATCTTCTGGACGAATTAAAACAGTGTCAGTGAGTGGTTCTGAACGGAAATCAATACTTTCATTTAAAAAGTCATCATCACTTCTTTTAGTTAAATTATTTCCTTCAACATCTTCTGGACGAATTAAAACAGTGTCAGTGAGTGGTTCTGGACGGAAATCAATACTTTCATTTAAAAAATCATCATCACTTCTCTTACTTAAATTAGTTTCTTCAGCATTTTCTTCAGCATTTCCTTCAGTGTTATCATCATTGATACGAATAATAAGTTTATCTTCGAATGGTTCGGCACGGAAGTCAATGCTTTCTTCTAACATGTCATCAAGTTCTCTCTTCTTCATACCACCAGTCTTTTCATTAAGATAATAGATAGCTCTCATAGCATAGAGACGATAGGTATCAGCATTATTAGCAGCTTGAGAAGCATTTAAGTATTCAATATCTCTTTCACCATAGGCATGATCTCTGGTACCGTAACAGTGAGTCATTTCATGAAGAACAATAGAAGCAGCTTCACTAGTATGTTTAGCAATGGTACCATGCATAGCACGAGTAAAGAAGATTGGACAAACGTGGAATTCTCTACTATTTAAGTAAGTCCAAGCTAAAGTGTTTTGATTACAGACATTGTTAGCAGTTTCACAATAAGCCTTAGCAGTTGACATGTTATTAACATTATCAAATACTCTCTTAACACTGTTAAGAATGTTATTATCCTTGAAATACTTTAAGAAAATCTTTTTGTACATTTCATCTTCACCTTGATTATCAACCATATATTTACCAGCAGCACGATAAGTTTTAATATCATCAATGAGTACTCTTAATTTTTGAGCTTGATCTTGACTACAACCTTGGAAACCAGTCATAGTGAATTCTTGTTTTGGAAGTTTACTTAAGTTAAAGGCACCACCACCGTTATTTCTATTATTATTATTAGCATTGTTAGCTGGAGCTTGTGTTGGTGCAGCTCTAGTAGTAGTAGGAACAGCTTTGGTAGCAGCAGGTGGTCTATTATTATTATTATTATTTCTATTATTATTATTCCATGTATTACTATTATTATTTCTATTATTGTTGTTTAACCAGTTTCTGAAATAGTTGTTCATCCATGAATTAAATAAACTATTAATATCATTGTTTCTTCCAGTATTTACATTAACAGCATTAGCTTTAGCTACATTACTGTTGTCATAAGTATTTACATTTTTATTTGAATTACCATTATTGCCATTATTCCACCATCTGTTCCATATATCGGTGTTACCAGCAACTTGTTCACATGGTACACTATTGCCGTTATCATCAATACACTATTTAAATTATATATGTATAAAATAATAAAATAATAAATTAATTAATAAATTAATTAATATTTATTAATATGAAATGTAAAAATTTTATCTTATATTAATTCAATTTTTTTGTATTAATATAAACATACCAAAACTTTAATGATACCAGCTTCAGAAAAAGTTAATAAAGATAGTAATGATAAGATAAATACAGTGTTCTTTAACATTTTATTATTCTAAAGTATTACTCTATAAAAATTAATATTTTCTATATAAGATTAAAATTTTTTTATTATAAATATAAATTCAAGAAAATAAAAAATGAAATAGTATTAAAATCAAATAAAACTTAATTATTTATTATTATTAAATAATTAGTAATAATTGTTAAACTAAAAAATAAAAATAAAATTTTATTTCTTTTGAAAGGAAAAAAATACCGCTATATATACTTTTTTTTTTTTTTTTGAAATTTCTATGTCATAATTTGATGTTTTAACCTCTTTACAATTTAATATATATATATTAATTTATTAATATATTAATTCACTTTTATTATATTTATTTAGTTACCATATTAATATATTAATATAAAAAAAAAAAATTTTTTTTTTTTTTTTAATATATCATAATTTATAATCTCATTCAAATTTAATAATTATAAAAATTAAAAATATATTAAAAAAATGTTTATGCATAATTACAAAATATATTATCATAATAATATAATTTTTATATTTCAATATATTTGTATATATTTATATATATATATTTGTATATATATATAAATATACTTGTATATATAAATAATTTTATATATATTTTATATATATTATTATATTTTATATATATTTTATATATATTTTTAAATATTTATATATATATATTTTTTATATATTTATATATTTCATTTATATATATATATATTTATATATTTATAAAAATAAATTTTTAATTTAAATGATGAAAATAATAAAATGGTCTTTTATTTTTTCATTGTTGATAATCAATTCAATTAGTATGTTTATATTACCAAGGATAAATTAATATAGCATAATAACTGATATAATATTTTGTGATGATATCATTATTTATTATTAATACATGCTTATTAAGAGATATT
>ASRE01012353.1:0-10306 GCA_000412615.1 Pecoramyces ruminantium
ATAATAATAATAATAATAATAATAATAATAATAATAATAATAATAATAATAATAATAATAATAATAATAATAATAATAATAATAATAATAATAATGATATTAAATAATAATAAATAATAAATAAAAATAAAATCTTTATTAATATTTTTTCCTTTCTATATAAAATATATTTAAGGCTTGTTTGTGTATTAGATTAATTAATGATATTATTATAATTAAAAATTAATTTTAATATAATTAAATTAATTGATATTTGTTTATAATTTACCATTCTTTTATTAATAATATTAAAATATTATAAACATTATAATATTTATTTAATTTATATTTATTTATCTATTTATTTTTTATTTTTATTTATCTGTATATAATTATTTATTTATAATTATTCAATGTTATAATATATATATATATATATATATATATTTATTTGAAATTCTTTTTAAATTTTTATTTTTTTTTATAACAACAAACAACAACAACAACAAAAAAAAAAATAAAATAAAATAACCCAATTCTATAATATTTAATTCCCAAAAAAAAAAAAAAAAATTTATAATTTATTTATTTATTTATTATTTATTTATTTATTTATTTATTTTTATTTTTTCTTTTTAAGAAACAAATTTTAATTAATAAATTAATATTTATTAAATATTAAAAAAATAAAATAATATTATATTAACAATTAAGGTTTTTAATTTTTGTTCTTTCTATTTTAAATATTAAAATATTTTTCTTTCGATATTTTAAAAATAAACAATTATATAGCAATTATATAATTATTATTATTTTTTTTTTTTTTTTGGAATTTATTTTATTATTAAAGTAAAGAAGTAATAAAATAAATTTAAAATATAGAAAGAAAAATAAATAAATAATAATAGTAATATTAATTAAAAATTGGATAATTGAAAGAATTATTAATATTTAATTAAATATGATTTTTATAAAATAATAAATTTCAATTAATTGAAATTCATTAATATAAAAATATTATAATATAAATTATATTCAATATATAAAATTATTTTATTTTATTTTTATTTATATATGTATATTTAATAATATTTAATATTTATATATACAATATATTTTTCATTTTTTTCATTATATAAATAGATGAATTATTTATTAAAAGTAAAAAAATTATTTAAAAATAATTATAATTTCAAATAATAATTTTGATATATCATATTTAGAAAAACAGTCGAAAGTTCAATTATAAATACTATTTATATAAATTTTTTGTAATAACATTATAAAAATTAAACAAATTTTACCCAGCTTCATTAATTTTGCTTAAAAATTATTATTATTATATATTTTTTATAAATAAATTCAATAATACATCATTACAATTATAGATTTTTGATATATATCATTTTTTAAATTTTATGAACATGAACATTATATTTTTATAAAAATAAATGTTTATTATAAAAATGAAAATTTATTTTTAAAAAATTCAAATAAATATTCAATTTATTGTAAAAATATAATAAAAATTATAAAGGTAATTTATATAATAAATTTTTATTTATATTTATATTTTTTTTTCTATTAAATAAAATATTAATTTTTTATATTTATTTATCTATATTAAATAATTTTATTATTAGCTAATATATATTTATTTTATATATAATAATATTATTTAATTTATTATTTGTTAATAATTTTTTAATTTTTTATTATTTTAATAATATTTATAGAGAACAATTATTTATATAAATGAAATTAAGAAATCATTTAAAATCCAATTCATTAAATTTTTTAATGTATTTATAAAATTATAAATAAAAAAAAGTAGCAAAAATATTTTATATACATTAAAAATAATAATAATAATAATAATAATAAATAAAAGAAAACAAAAAACAAAAAACAAAACAAAAAAAAAAAAAAAAAACAAAAAACAAAACAAAAAACAAAAAATAAAATAAGTAAAAATACATAAAAAATAAAACAAAACAGCAATAAAATACATAAAATAAAATAAAATAGAACAAAAACAACAAAAAATAAAATATAATTAAGTAAATCAAAAGAAGACTAAAAATAAAAAAAGTAAAATTTTAAAATAAAAATAATATATATATATTTTTCATTGAAATTTCATAACATTGGAATATAAAAAAGAAAAAGAAGTATAAAAATTGTGTATTATATATATTTTTATTTCGTTCTTATAATACCTTATTTATGTAATATCGAAAATTTCTCTTTTTTTTTTTAAAAAAAAAAAAAAAATCATTAAATAGAAAATAATTATTACTTCAAGACCTAATTAGTATTATATATTCGTATAATATTAATTTTTATTATAAATAATTATATAACATTATAATAATTAATGTATATAAATTAAAATTCTTAATATTTTATTTTTTATCAATTATAATAATAAATATTTAATTAATATATATCTATTATATATATTATTTAAAAGAAAATAAATAGCCAATTAAATAATTTCTATAAACATAAAATTTTTTAAATATTTAAAAGAAAATAATATAAAAGTCAAAATAATTAATAATATATACTAATCAACCTTATTTCATTAAAAATTTATATTTTAAAATAAATTAAAAAAAAAATAAAAGTAAAAATAAAATAATAAAAATAAAAAAAATTAATAGTAAATATTATATTAAATATGAACCCAGAAGTTCATGAATTAACGACATTTGAACTTGATTCTGCAGAGCAGAAGAAAAGTGGTTTATTTTCTAAATTTTTTCAACGTTTTAGAACATCTGTATCAACACCAGCAGAGTCACCAACAAGTCCTGGTAGTTTAAATTCTCCATCCACTTCTAATCAAGATCAATATATGACATTTCAGGAATATACTGCAGCACGGGATGAAGATCAAGGTTTATATTCACGTAGTTTAAATAGAAATCGAAGAAATAGTACCAGTAATAATAGTCAAGTATATTCACCATATATTATGGCTAAAAATAGTGCTTATCTTAGTGGAAATGGTAATTTAAATTTAAGTGGTAGTTATAGTAATAATAATAATGGTAGAAATTCTTTGAATCGTATCAATACTGGTAATACTAATAACAATAGTAATAATAATAATAATAATAATAATAACAGTAGTAATTATACCCAAAATGTTATTGCTACTTCCACTGTTATTAATGGAAATCCTAATGCACCAGATACTAATATTACAACTTCCAATATTGTAAATAATGATCCAGAAACACCAATTTTAAATCCAACTTCAATGAATCGTCGTCCTTCCGTTAGTAGTATTGCTAGTGTCAATACAGAATCAAGTGCAATTGTACCAACATGGAATGCTAATAATAATAGTGGTAGTAGTCATTCTCTTAATAATTTACGTTCTTCTTCAAATGCTAATTCTAAAAATAGAATTTTAAATCATGTTCCTCATTTTTCTGCATCAGTATTTCATTCCAATAATACAAATTCTAATAAGGGAAGCAGTAGCAATAGTAATATTAACAATCAGTCTTCATCATCGCAAGTTAACTATAATAATCCAACAACTCCAACAGAAATGTATCCTTCCTCTAATTTTAATAGCTCTAACACGGCATATTTTGCTAGTAACATAAGAAATTTTCCAACCAAAGGAAGTGCTACAAAATCAATTAAAGTAAATAGTTCTAACCAAACGCATCACCGAATGTCATCCATTAATAGTAGTGCTAATAAAATGACTAGTGGTGGTGGTTTAACTTCTTTATCTAATAATTCATCCATTTCTTCAAATGCAACACGATATTCAAACGTGAATAGTAATTATGCTAATAGTATATATAGTAATAATAGTAATACTACAATAAATCCTGGAAGTTATACCAATTCCAATCTACGAACAAAATCAAACACTGGTGGTACAGTAGTTCATCTTCGTAAAAGTAGTACAAAATCATCTGATATTACTTTAGCAGAATCCTTGGCAATGTCAGGACCTACTACTATTAGTACATCTTTTAGAAATCAACGTAGTTATGGTGCAATAAATCATTCTTCTCAAAATATTAATTCAAATAATAGTGGTGGAGTTGGTAATGAGGAAACATTAAGACGCTCTAATAGTCGATCCTCCTTTGATAGTGTCACAAGTCAAAGTAGTAATCCAGATAAAACTCAACGTAGCATGAAACTTATTAGTATGTTGAAAAATGGTGAATCTAAACAATATTGGATGCAAGATGAAAATTGTAAGCAATGCTATGAATGTAAAATAAGTTTTAATACTTTTCGTCGTAAACATCACTGTCGTATTTGTGGTCAAATCTTTTGTTATAAATGTGCTTCAGCAACCATTTCTGGTGAAAAGTTTGGATATTCTGGTACTTTAAGAGTATGTAATTATTGTCTTAAATTAACCCAAAACTATCGTAGTGAACAAAATCGTTCCCATGAAAGCTATCCAACTAGTGCTTCATTAGCTTCCTCCATGACTTATCAAATGCCTAAAACTCCTGTTCATTCCTCCTCTAATGTCAATATCAATAATTCTAATGCTATTAGCTATGCTAGTCATCCTAATAATGCACTTGCTGCCAACGCAACAGGTGTTGATAGTTCATGGTCTTCAAAATATATGTCTGTGTCTCCAGATCAATCCTATTTGGAACAAATGAAACGTAAAGGAAGTACAATGCCACCATATCAACATCATTTAATTCGTTCAAAATCAAGTTTGGCAGCTATAGAAGATATGGATTCATCTTTGAATATTGCTCCCTTCACCAATAAGAATGAAGGAAAATCCATGAATGGTAGTAATGATACTTTGGATCAAGATATAGTACCATATATTACCGATGAAAATGGGGATGTTATTCTTCCAGATGAAGAAATGGGTGAAGTTGTGGATGAAGAATGGATTCAAAGTCCAATTCTTAGCTACATTTCAAGCTCAATGATGGCTAGTAATGCAAAAATTAATAATACTTTGGTAGATGATGCCATTAGTAATCCGGGAACCCCTCTTCCTTCAGAATACTATAGTAGTGATGATGAAGATTCAGATTTAATTAGTGTAAAATCTTTGACTAATCTAAATAAATTGCCTAATACTAATAAATCAAGAGATGATCTTCATGTTACATTTTTGAAAAATCAACAAAGAAAACGTAATAATGCTAAATTAATTAGTCGTATTCCTAAATTTTCTACAATATCTGCTAGTGGTTCAACAGATGATCTTACAAAAGTAATCGTTAAACCAATAAATAATATTTCTTATATTTTACCTATAGATGATATGAATTCTGATGATTCTCTCATTATGAATATACCACCATCAGATTCTGTTTTTAATAAATCTAACATTTCACCTCATCTTTTAAACTCAACTTCTACAGAATTTATTGTCAATAGTAATAATAATAATCCAACAGGAATACAGAATGAAACTTTTGTTTTACCTTTAAATATTGAATTAAATACTGAATCTTATTTCCATATGGTAAATATATATATATATATATATTATTATTATTATTTCTATTCGTAAAATGCCATATACATATATATATATATATATATATATTTTATTATTTCTATTCGTAAAATGCCATATACATATATATATATATATATATTTTATTATTTCTATTCGTAAAATGCTATATACATATATATATATATATATTTTTTTTTTTTTTTTCAAATATTTAATAATTAATTAATTAATTAACATCTATTTTAATCCTATATACATATATTTATATATATATATATTTAGAAATATTTATTATATCAAGTACTTTATGAAAATAATAATGATTTAAATCAGGGTTGGGAAGAAATTTTATCTAATATGTTACTTAAAGTTTGTGATAATATTAGACCTAATATAAATCGTGGAGATGATATTGATATAAGAAAATATATAAAAATTAAAAAAATTCCGGGAGGTTTACCAAGTGACAGTCATTATGTTCAAGGTATTGTTTGTTCAAAAAATGTAGCTCATAAAAAAATGGTAAGAACAATAAGAAACCCTAGAATCTTACTTCTTTCTTTTTCTTTGGAATATCAAAGAGTAGAAAATCAATTCATGTCTTTGGAACCTGTTCTTTCTCAAGAAAGAGAACATTTAAGAATTTTAATCTCACGTATTAAAGATCTTAATCCAGATATCGTTTTAGTTGAAAAAATCATTTCTCGTATTGCTTTAGAATATCTTTTGGAAGCTAATATTGTCGCAGTATATAATGTTAAACCAAGTGTTATGAAATATATTGCTCGTTATACTCAGGCTGATATTTTAAATTCTATTGATAAATTGGTATTGGAACCAAAACTTGGTACTTGTGGCATATTTTCAGTGAAAACTTTTCTTAATGATCTTATTCCAGGAAAGAAAAAGACTTTTCTTTTCTTTGATGGTTGTCCTAGAGATTTAGGTGGTACTATTGTGCTACGTGGTGGAGATATTGAAGCCTTGAAGAAAATAAAAATGATTACAAAATTCATGGCTTTTGTTGTCTATAATCTTAAATTGGAAACTTATCTTATGCGTGATGAATTCGCTCTAAGTCATGATAAATTAGATAATACTTGCTATAAATTTATTAAAAAGGTTTTAACCGATAAATATGCTAATATTAATACAGAAAGTGAATTAGATGAACATTTTACTACGACAAATAATTTAAGTGAAATTGATAACTTTAGTAATATGGAAAATAATAGTAGTGAACTTATAGAAACGAACCAAACTAAAACTGGTAAACTATATAATATAATTTACAATAATAATAATAATAATAATAATAATAATAATAATAATAATAATAATAATAATAATAATAATAATAATAATAATAATAATAATAATAATAATAATAATAATAATAATAATATATTATAATAATAAATATTAATTTTTAATTATTTTAATATTTTATTTTATATTTTATTTTATATTTTATTTTATTTTATTTTATTTTTTATTTTATTTTATTTTATTTTATTTTTTTTTTAATATAATGCTGTAGAAGATGAAAGTCAATCGCTTATGCCATATACTTCAACAGATATAGAAGATCTTGATAATGAAGGTTATGAAGGTCAATATACTCAACTTTATAAAATCTTTTCTTCTCGTATTTTATCTTGTTCACCTCATGTTATTTTCCCAGCACCTTATTTAATTACAAAGAAAATGAAAGAAGAAGTTAGCTATTTCAATGAATTAAAAAAGCAACAAAGTAAGAATACAGATAATAATTCTATTGTTTCTAATAATGTTTCTCCTGTTCCATTTACTAAAGAAGAAATTACCAATGATGAAATCTTTATCACAAATAATTATATTAATAAATTTAAAAATACTGATCTTATGAATCCATTTGGTCAATTAAGTATTTCCTATTTATATCGTTCATTGAGTAATGAATCGTCTGTTCCATGTGAACTTATTAAAGTGGTGAGAAGAACTTATTACAGTAATTATGATCAAACATTGGGTCAATATTTGGAAGGTCTTTGTAAGCAAGCCAATGATATATGTTCTGTTTGTTTAAAACCTTTATCACAACATACTCGTACATTTATTCATGGTAATGGTAAAGTAACTGTAGCAATGGAAGAAATGAATTGTCCTGCAGAAGGTATGGAAAACATAATTATCATGTGGAGTCTTTGTAAGATTTGTAAACAGGTTACTCCATTTGTACCAATGTCTGAAGAAACTTGGATGTTCTCATTTGGTAAATATTTAGAATTAGCTTTTTATCATACTTATATGTCTTGCCGTGCCAATATATGCCCACATAATATTGTGAAAAATCATATCCGATTCTTTGGTTACCATAATAAGGTTATCAAGATAGAATATAATCCTATAGAATTATTTGAAGTTTCATTACCTCCAATGAAATTGAAATATCGACCAGAGGCAAATATTAAGAACAAACAAAATGATGTTAATACTATCAAACAATACATTACTAAATATTATAATTCTGTTTCTGAACGTATTAAAAATATCTATCTAAAATATGTTCCTTCCTCCAAATTCCAAGAAGCCAAAGAAGAAATTGCTGGTATGAATCGTCGTATTGTTGTAGAAAAGGCACAAATGTTGGAATTATTACAACATACTTCCTTTGCCAGTAGTCCATCAGATGTTCTTTCCTTAAATAATGTCATTCATGTTCTTCAAGAAAAGATTACCGAATATGATAATGATTTCGATACTTTTTCACAAAAATATTTCCAATTAGATAGAGAATTTAAACGTATTCAATTGAAGCATGCTTTTGCTACGAAAAATGAATATTTAGCTATTACTCATGATGATTCCTCAGAACATATGGTAAAATCAAGTAAAAATGATATGATAATTAATTTCCCTGAATTAGGAAATTCTCCATCAAAATCATCACCTATTCAATGGAAGTATAAACAAGAAAAAGAAGAAGAAGGAGAAGAAAAAGAAAAAGAAAAAGAAGAAAAAGAAAAAGAAGAGGATAACAAAAATAATCAAGAATTATTAAATGAAAATTTAAATATAAATAATAATGAAAATAATAATAAAGAAGGTGATAGCAATAATGAAAATATTGATGACATTGTTAATAAAAATAATGATGAGAATGGAAATAATAATAATAATGACAATGATAATAAAAATGATAATGAAAAAGAAAAAGAAAAAGAAAAAGAAGAAATTAATGATAATAAAACAATTGAATCAAAAAGAACTATTGATATATTTAATGAAAATAATGAAGAAGATGAAGAAGAAGAAGATGATGATGATGAAGCTGAAGATGGGGATGATGCAGATGAAGAAAATGAAGAAGAAGAAGAAGAAGAAGAAGATAATCAAAATAATAAAATTATTAAAAAGAATCATATAAATACTTTAATATCTAATAGAATTAGATTTAATAGAAGAAAAAGAATAAGTCAAAATAGTCGTTTTGATCAAGATTTATATTCTACACAATTGCCTATGCTTCTTATGGAAAATTCTTTCTCTCCAGTAAAGAATAATTCTTACTTTAAAACTGATAAAAAATCAAATCATTTACAAATCTTTGGTTCTTTAGATGAACCAAACTATTTATTTATGAATGTTATTAATGATAATGACAATGATAATGATAATGATAATGACGATAATGAAGTTGATCCAATTGAAATTGATAAGAACTTATTAAAATTTAATGATGATGAAAATGTATTTTTAAAGGTAACAACGGCAACATCTACCCCAATATCAGCGTTTGGTTCTTATCGTCATCTTATTGATAGTAATCATATTATTACAGATGGAACATCCAACAATATTAATTCTACACATTCTTTGGATGATACTGGTAATGAAAATATTATTATGGATAAAAAGAATAGCTTAAATGAATCACCAGTATTGATTACAACATCTCCTCAACGAATGAAGAATGATACCAATATGGATACTTCTTCTGTTTATAGTAAGAATACCCTTTTAGAAAGTGATGCCAAAAATAATGATACCAAATCTCAAGTAGAAGAGGATGGAGATATACAAAATAGTCCTCTTTTGGAATTAGAATATATTGATTCTTTATTAGTGGCAGAGAATGCAGCGGATTCAACTTCTATTTTATCAGAAACAAAGCATTCTATTACTAACCCTAATGGTTCTAGTATAGCCGGTGGCATTAATAGTATCAATAGTGTTACTATAGGTGGTGTTGAAAAATTCTTTAATCAAGCTCGTACAAACTCTTTACATAAACTTAAACATGCCAAGAGTGATAATTTGAAAGAACAAAAATTTTTAAATATTAGTAGAATTGATTCGGAAAAATTAGAAGTAAAAGATCGTCATGAAATAACAGATAATGAGGAAAGTATTTTTTCACCTATGTCTTTGAACGAAAAGAATAAAGAAAAAGATTCTATTAATAACAATAATAACAATAATAATTTAAGTAACAGTAATAACAATATTAACAACAACAACAATAATAATAATAATAATAATAATAATTTAGCTCTTTCTTCTCTTGAATATGATACACCATTAGATATCACAGATATTATCAATGTTACCCCCTTAACTTATAATAATGAAAGCGATAGTGAAACTGATACCGAAATAGAAAAGATGTCTATTATGAAGACTTTATCTCATCTATGGACTAATTCTACTCAATTTACACCATTAGAATATCCATTCCCATTGGATCAACATATCTTTAGAGGCTCTTTAGTTATTGTTTATGAAGATGAACCAAGTTCTATTATTGCTTTCACACTTAGTTCTCGTGAATACCGAAATAGTCTTCAACAACAACAA
>ASRE01012442.1:0-18053 GCA_000412615.1 Pecoramyces ruminantium
TCCCATGGCACTCTTGCGCCCTCTGGACAACTCTGTAAATTGATTGAACCTACAGCGTCTTGTGGCGAAGGTACCGTGGGTCAACTGGTGAAGAAGAGCAGTAGTGTGTATGAGCTTTGTCTTGCGAAATACGTCAATGGGGAAACCCCCATTTTCCCAACGCTTGGCTTTCTCGCCTCCGGTACCGATGAAAAAACCTATTTCGTGAAGCACTATGTCAAGGGAACGTCAGAGGATGGCGATACCTACTCGGTTTTCAACTACAACATCCAAGCAAATTACTATGCCTTGAAACGTGAATATGATACTGTGAATGAAGTCTCCAAAATTATATTAAAAAGTGATACTAATGCCATTGAAAATGATATGGTCTGTGCTAAAGCGGCCACCGGTGAAGCCATTGATCGTAAAGAAGATTTCTGTGATATTGGTGCCGGTAGATACTTTAAGTGTACCAATGGTATTTGTGATTCTCGTCTTCAGGCCACCTGGAATGTTATTGAATCCAATGGTGAAAAATGTACCTTTAGTAAAACCGTTGAAACTAATACACATCAGTACACTGGAAAATGTAAGTTTATCCCACAGTTCATAACTAAATTATAATATAAATAAATTGAAATAGTTTAATATAAAATTTGAAAAAAAAAAAATATATATATTAATGAATTAATTAAAATTTAAAATTTTATTATTAATAATATGATATGATGTTGAAATGAAACAGGTAAGGATACTGGTGCTGGAACATTAAAATACTACCTCATAAATAGTTCTGATTTCAAAATTATTGATGATACCACCGGTGGTGGAATTGCCCAATTTACGGAAAATAATAGCGTTTACTCTTTTACTGGAACTCCCGCAAAAACGAAAGGTTATTATCTCAATGCCGATGTGGCCACCGAGCGTGACTATCCTATGATTAAATGTGACGGCACCGAGTGTAAGTTGATGGCCAGCTCTGAAATTAGTATCGGTTACTACATTACTAATCCAAGTGCTGAAAATAATCCTGCTACTATAATTCAATGTATTTCTAAAAGTAAATGTGAAAAGGTAGTTGATACAAATGGTAATTCAAAAGGAAATATTAAAGTTACCAACTATAATTCAGTTTCCCTTGTTGGAGAATCAGATTATCCATTTAATATCAGTGAAGGGGTTACCAATAAAGAAATTCTTTTATTGAATGTCCCAGTGAATGCCTTCCCAGGAGTTACTGAGGCTGGAAACTACGCCGTTCAAATGAATGTGGCCAAATTAGGAGCAGAATCCATTGCCATCGGTACCATTCTTTTGATCACCGATAAAAAGTCCAGTTGTGAGGAGGCCGAGGATCACGAGGTCATCAAGAAGAGTGGTAAGTTCTACTACTGTGCTGGCGGTGTAGAGGTGGAAATGAAGGCCGGTGGCGCTAAGTTTGCCATCCAATTGGATAATGAATATCAAGTTCTTCAAGTTGGAGCAACTGGTGTTGAAAAATTAGGCCTTTCAGCTGAAAATGGTAAATGATTAAAAAATATAAATAATTAAAAATTTTATATATATATATATATATATTATTATTATTATTATTATTATTATTGAATTTATTTTAATTTCTTATTTTCATTTTTATTATTATTTTATCTTAATAGTTGGTTACTATGTTGATAGATCCAAAGGAGCTACTAAATTAGTCTATTGTGAATCCTCCACTGATAAAAATGGTCAAAACGTGGATGCCTATTTGAAATGTGAAACGAAACAACCAACCATGGTCGATTCCGAAGAAGTCTTCATTAACCAAGAAACCGGTTTCCCAAGTTCCAATCCAAATATCGCTCTCGACGCTAATATTATTATCTGTACCTCCCAGAAATGTTCTGTTCCAGAAAAGGTGAGCGGTAAGTATTGGTATGGCACCAAGGAGTTACAAGCTGGAAGCTGGTTCATTAACCACCAAGACGAGACGATTGAATCCTTGATTTACTGTGAATATAGTATTAACTATTGTGAGAAAAAAACAAAGGGTGTTTACATTAACGATCTTACCACTGGTGTTTACATTAACGGTATTAAAGATTTGTCCTTAATAAAGTGTTCATCTGAAAAAGATAAAGAGGATGAAACCATCCAACACTATGTATGTGCCACCATGTCCAGTGTTGCCAAGTACGGTCACTATGATAGTCATAACGGCGATAAATATATCGAATGTGACAACGACAAGTGTGTCGAAAAGGATGCTGAAGAAGGTAAGACCTTGACCTTTATCAACAGTGATAGTGAAAGTGAAAAGTTTATTATCTATTGTGAAGACACTAATAAATGTGAAGAAAAAAAGGCAGGCGATTACTATGTGGATAGTAGTATTTCCGGAGGATTGAACCTTATCAAGTGTGATACCTCTAGTTGTGTCAAGGTGGAAGGTAGTGATCGTGGCGTCTACATTTCAGATAATGGTGAAAAGTTGATTTCCTGTAGTAGTCAATCTGGATGTTCCATAATGACTCCAGTGGAGGGTTGTCAAGAATTAAATAGTGAAAAATGTGCCTATTACTTGAATGGGGATAGCTCGGCTTCCAATCCAATCATTACGAGTGTTAAGGTGGACGACGAGAATGCGAATGTTTCTCGCCGTAAAAGAGAAGTCAAGTATGTCTGGGCCCCAATGGAGGATAAGCCCGAGGCCAATGATGTTTATATCAATGGTAATCCTTCGGTTGATGGAAGCAATAATATTAGTTATGGTCTTATCTATTGTACCAGTGATAGTAATTGTTTTGAAGTTGAAGGTACTAATGGTAAAAAGTTTATTAGTGTAAATGAGGCAAAAACTATTTCATGTGGAAGTGGAAGTTGTACAAGTGGAAGTGATATTATTACTGGTAGAAGTGAAGGTGATACTATGAACTTTGTTGTCGATAAATCTACCTCTGAATTATTGGAAAGTGGCACTGGATCACTTGTAATTTGTACTAAATCCACTGAATGGGGCTGTGAATATAAAGCCTCTGGAAATACTTACTATGTTAGTGGAACTGATCAATATGCTCAATATCAATTAATTGTGAGCACTGATACAGGATACACTATTAAATCTGGAAATGAGATGGATAAAGGTTATTACATTAATAGCGAATCTGACGTATATCAATGTGATGGCACTAATTGTAAAAAATATCCTGAAACAGGATCAAATAGTTTAGAATCATGTGATGGTGAAATTGGTTCTTTAACTAAAAATGGGGAAATATGTTTAGGATATGTTACTGAAACTACAACTTCTATCGTTGGTAGTAAAGACAGTAATAAGATTTTCATTTCAGAAGTCACTGCTACTAAATTCCCTGGTATTTCTACTTTAAGTATAATTGCTATATATGCCTCTGGAAGTAAGATTGTTCAATATATTCCAAAATCAGATACCTATTACTTAATTGGTAGTGATTTATCACCGGTATCCAATAATGCTGACACTAATGAATATATTTATAAATGTAATGTAAGTGGGGATAACTGTGCATTCAGTAAGTTTACTCCATCCGCTACCGCATACTTCCCTAATTCCGATGAGAATACTTTAAAAACCTATCCAAATATTGAATGTAAAAAGGTAACTGATGATTCGACAACGCCAGCCTCTACAAAAACTGAATGTAAGCTTTCGAAGAAGAGTGGTGATGAAGTCTATTGCTTGAAGAGTTCTAAATTGAATTCCTGTGTAAAGGATTGTGAAACCGGATGCTATGAAATTACCCACAAGCCTGGCTACTATCTTCCATACGAAAAAAGTTTCCTCATCAATTGTGGTACCTCCTCCTGTGAAAAGTTGACCGCCTTAGGCGAGGGTTACTATAAGAGTGAGGATGCCTCCAATCCATTGATTCGTTGTAGTAGCAGTGCTGGTGGGTTCCGTTGTGTCTATGAATCCACCATTAATGATGGATACTATATTGGTGCCTCTAAAATCTTAATAAAGTGTGCAAGTGGCGCTTGTGAAGCACAGAGTACCCTTAATACTGACTCAAATGGTCATTGGTTTGTAAGTGCTGAAAGTGGAAAGGCTTTAACCTATTGTACTGGATCTAATACCAATTTAAGTTGCACAGCGGATGCTAAACCAAATGTAGGTTATTACAAAAATGGAGGATCTGACACCCCATTGATTAAGTGTGAATTAAATAAAAGTAATGAAGTTCAATGTAATGAAATTTCATTTACTACCACAATTGAAGTCTATTTTATGAATGCTTCATATCAAACAGCTTCATCTGTATTAATTAAATGTGATCAAACAGGATGTGTAGAATTTAATCCAACTAGTAATTATTATTATTATATTAATGGTGCAAATAATAAGTTAATTTATTGTAAAGAATATAATAATTGTATTGAAACTGAAGGAAAAGGATGGTATATTTCAAATAATACAAAATATCAAGATCATGCTATATATTGTGATGATAAATGTACCAAATTTGGTAAAACAGAAGTAAAGAAAGGATATTACTTAAATAGTGATCCAAATACAATTGATACTCCATTGTTAAAAAATGGTGATAGTGGTTTTACTCATGTTACTAAAATTAAGAGTGGTTGGTATGTCAATGCTGGAAGTACTTCAAATTCCGATAAAATATTGGAATGTGTTGAAGACGTTATTCCAACCTGTTCAGCAAAGGCTGTCGTTTCTGATTGTACTAATGGTAAATTCTTTGTAGATAAATCTGGAGTTTTAAAATGGTGTATTAATAATAGTGAAGAAAACTTTGCTGCTGTTGGTGCTGACCGTTATATCTATGCTAATATTGCTAAAAAGGATTTGTTTAGTTGGGTCTCTGAATCTTCTGGTAGTATTAAGTTTAAAATTGGAGAAAATTCAGTTACTCAAGAAAAGGTTGATGGTTATTCATTTGATAAAGAGAATAATCAACTTTACTTGTGTAATGGTTTTGGAACCGGGGTTTGTACTCCACTCGGAAAAAATGATATCACCCCAGGATATTATATTAATTACAGTGATAACTCTATTATTATATGTGGAAAATACGATGATGTCTTATGTCAAACTATAGGAAGTGCCACACTTGAAGATGAAAGTGCTGTAAATAGTTATGATATTGTTATCGACAATATCATAACTATTTACAGCACAAGTAAAAAATTAATTTTATCTCAATTAGGTAATGGAGCAGATAAAATAATTATGGAAAACATAAAATCAGAAACGATATATGCATTAGTTAATGCTAAAACTAAAGCCTTCCCTAAACCAAAAGATCAAAGTTATTCAAGACATATCTTGGTTAACGTTAATAAATATTATGTAAAATACTTAGAAAGTATTACTGAAGTTGAGGAATGTGGAGAAAATGTACCAAATGCTGAAGAACAAAATGAAAAGAAGGTTTGTTTGAGCGGTGGTAAATTAATATATGTTAAGACAGGAAAAGCTTTAGGATATACCTCTGCTAGTAACACCTTACCTGTGAGTAGTACATTTATAAACAAAGCCATTGAATATCCAGCTGATACCAATAAAGGTTATTTCGAATATGTAGGAGATGGATCAAGTAATATCTTGAGTAAAGTTTATATAAAGAAGGTTGATGGTTCAAAGGTTGAATTTAAGTATGAATGTAAAATTCCAGGCGTTTGTGTTAGACGTGAAAAAGATAAAGAACCCGTATTTGGTTATCAATTTGAAAACGGTATTATTAAGCAAGTGGTGAGAAACGAAAATACTGGATTTTCTTCAAATGAAATGTCGGATAAAAAGATTAAGCCAGGTGTTTTAGTTAAACATAATGGTTCTGAAACAAACAAGAATGAGGTTATTTATTGTTATAACAATGAAAATAATGAAGTTGTTTGTAAAGAATTGGCAAGATCAGGCTCTGGTATATCATTTAGTGGAAAGGAAATATCTATTACTAATCCAACTGCTACAAGTACGAGTCTTTATTCAAAGTTAGTTCCTGTTAAAAAGACAATTACCGTTAATACTGAAGGAAGTTCTTTGAGGAAAAGAGACACCGTTGAAATACTTATATTGAAGGAATTAACCTCAACCTCCTTTACAGAATCATCATATGATCAATTGACTAATATCTTTTTGAATAAGGATTATAAGAAAATTACAAATGAAGTATTGACAAAAGCTGAAGAAAAAGAAGTAAATGGATACACTTGTAATAAGGAAGGTGAATGCGTTTCAATTGATAAATCAGGAAATTTAAAGTATTTCTTGAATTCAGCACAAACTGGTTCAAAGAATGCTGTTGTAGTATGTGGTACTATAGATGGTAATATTTGTAGATTTATTGATGCCATTGATGGTAGTGTCTATGAAAATTATGCAGCTGTTAGTTCAAATGATGCTCTTATTACTTGTACTGCAAGTGGATGTAAAACAGCACCAGCAAGTAGTACTGGAAGTTTACCAATATGTAAAAAGAATGCCAAGGGAGAAGTAGATGAAGATCCATCCACAAAAAGATGTATTAATGAAAGTGATTCTAAACCATTATTCGATGAACAACATTGTATATCAGAAGGTATAATTTATAAGTCTGAAGAAGGAAGTGGATGTAAACAAATTCCTTCTGGATATAGTAGTGGAAGTGGTATTAAGTTGTTTGATGCATCATTAAGAGCACTTGATATATCTAAAATTGCTGAAAATCATTATGGTGCAATTTTATATAATTGTCCAATTAGTTCTAATGGAAAATGTTATGTAACTTATGGTTATATTTCAAGTACGTTAAATACTGTTAGTGCTTTTACTGTATGTAATACAAAAGGATGTATCTACCAAAAGATTGATACTAGTTCATTGAAGGATAATTGCTCAGAAGCTGGTGAAGGAGGACTTATCTATAATAGTAGATTAATTAAATTATGTAAATCTAATGGTAGTGTAAATGACGTAGGATACTATCCAGTATCAATTAGTGTTAATGACAATTTCCCAGGAACAGTATTTGGTGATAAAATTTTAGTTGATGTTGAAAAAGTTGGTAATATTGCAGTTTACACTTTAGTATTAAATGATGGTTATATACTTGTTGATAATTCAAATAACAAAATTGTAAATGAGAATAATAAAGCACTTACAACTGGTGTAGAAATTTCAAAAGCTTCAATTTATAAATGTGTAAGTGAAAAAAGAAATTGTGAAAAGATAAATAGCCCAGAGTATGGATATTACCGTTCTTCATCTTATCCAAAAGATTTAATTGAGGTTTACGTTGAAAGTGATAAGATGAAAGTTAAACTTACATCAAATGCTCAAGATATAAGTAACTTTGGAACTGGAAGTATATTAGCATTCAGTAAAAGTAGTGATGTAATCAACTATTATCCAATGGATTCTGGTTTCCCTGGTTATAGTTATGGAGTTATTGCCGAGGCTTCAATGTACAATGTAAAACCATTAAAAACGGATAATTATGTTTTAGTAAATACTTTTGAAAATAGACTTGCTACTAAATCAGAAACTCGTGATATGAAGTATTTATATTTATGTAATTCTAATGTAAATAAATGTGTAAAAGAAAAGACTATTGAAGATGGTTGGTATGTTAGTGGACAAGTAGGATATGAAGCAATTAGTTGTATTAAAGGAAGTTGTTATATGAAAGAAACAATATCAAGATCATGTAATGGTGAAGGAGACTTTGTAATTAGTGATAATGATTACAATATATGTATTTTAAAGGAGAAAACAATGACAAAATACAAACTTTCAGAAAATGTTGGAAAAATTGCCGAATTAACCTATAGTAAAATTGCATTCCCTAATGAAAAAACATATATTGTGGTGAATAGTAATTCAGTTAAAGGTATTGGTTACAGAGATGAAGAAAGTGGTTCAACACCAAGTGGTATTACAATTTGTAAATCATATAGTAGTACCACAGGTATTTGTTTAAAGAATAATGGAAAGGCATTACAGAACGGCGAATATTGTTTGATCGGTAATAAAATTTATACAAATAGTACTGAGACAGGATCATCAGTTAGTGCATGTGTGCAAAAGTTTACCACTGGTGTTAATGTTGAAGTATTCTATGGAAGTGAATTATTACAATCAACTAGTAAAGTATTATCAAGCGGTACATTATATGGTACACAGCTTTATTATTGTAAGGAAGGAATTTGTAGTTTAACTACTGGATATAAGAAAATAGGTAGTAATTATTATAAATGTAATTATGGTTCTTGTGTAAAGATTACCACTTATGCTAATAGTGAAAATGGTGATTTAGAAAGTGTATCTAAATTAAAGATATCTGGTAAAGGTCAAACTATTGAAGATGGTAAATATTATTATATCACTGGAAGTAATAATTTCCCTGGAACTGAATCATATAAATCATTTATTGTACAAATGAGATCTAATAATTATGTTGTTCCATTTATTGGAAATGGTTATTACCTTATTAGTAAAAAAGATACAATGTTATCCATCGATCCTAAGGAATCAAATTATCCAACCGAATTTAGTACCGATAATAAATTATATTTATGTAATAATATAGATAATAACTGTGTTATTGTAAGTAAAGAGCAAGGAAACTTGGTTGAAAATAAGTTCTATAGAAATGCTGCTTCTGAAGATCCATCAAAGAAAGCTATTATTGGATGTTATAATAATGGAGATTATAAAACAAACTGTGTAATTGCTGAAAGTGCTGTTGTGTTTGATGAAAGTGTTAGTAAATGTGAATATGCTGGAAATTTGGTTCGTACTACTTCTAAAGCTGATGAAACAACCGGAAAAGTGACATATGGAGAATATAAGCTTTGTACTGCAAGAGGATCCCAACCTATATCTACAAGTGTAACGAGTTCCAAGTATTATATGATTTCAATTGCAAGAAATGATACATTTGCTGCCATTGCTCTTAAGGATGATGAATCCTATGAAGATAAAAAGAGAAATATTATAGTAGAAGTTGGAAATGGATATATAAGTCAATATGAAAAAGAAGGATACATATTATTCAATCCAACTACCAATGAAATAGTTGAAACCGTAGGTAGTAATAGAGGAACCTTATATTACTGTGAGAGATCTAAGAATTATGATCAAGATACTAAATATTCCTACGCTTGTGATGCGGTCAGTAAAATAAACAATGGTTGGTACTTTAATGAAATTTATGGCGATAGACGTGTAATTCGTTGTGTCGATAATACATGTACAATTGTTGAAGTAAATGAAAGTACTAAATGTCAATATAGTGGATCCATTATATATAATAATGGATTTAAGATTTGTCAAACTAAAGATAGACAGATAGATATTTCTTTAGTTGATGAAAGTTATAGTATTGTCATGAACATTGATTTATTAAATGAATTCCCTGGAATGAAAACTAATAATACTGAAATAATATTATCTATTAATTCAAATTCTGCTTACCAAGTTAAAATGAAAACAAATGTTGTAGTAAATGATGATAATACTATCACATCTAAGGGTGAAGGAAATCTCTATGAATGTTATGCTGATGGTCATTGTGAATTGAACTTGATTCCAAAGGATAATTATTATATAAAGAGCAATATGGAAGGAAAAGATGTTGAATTAATAATGTGTGAGAATAGAAAATGTAAGGTTATATATGATGAATTGGGTGAGAATAATGGAAATAAGGAAGGATTTAGAGTGAGCTCAAATATAAAATTACCATTAATTCAATGTGTAAAACCAGGTAGTGTAAATGATGATGGTGTATTTGTAGCAAGTGGAATTGCAGAATGTAAAGAAAAAGAATTAAAAGAAGGTTGGTACCTTAATTCTGGATCTGATAGTAACATCTATCCATTAATACAATGTACTAAAGAATCTGGATGTTTAACTAAGACTATTCCTGGTGAAGGATGGTATATTAATGCTGGTGTTGCCACTGCTATTGGAGGAAAAAGCTATGGAATAATTAAATGTGACAGTAGTTGTGGATATGTAACAGATGATCTTGAAAAGGAGTGCAAAAAAGGAGGTGTTATTGTAATGCCATCAAATAATTCATATAAACTTTGCAAAGAAGAAGGTAAAACAATTGATTTTAAAAATGGAAATGTAGAAATTGTAAATAATGAAGGAAGTAAGGTAGCAGTTGTAACTTCATCTACTCATATAATCAATGCCGAAGTAGGTTATTACTACATTAGTTCAACAATGTATGATTGTAGTGGTACATGCACAATAATAAACAGCGATGATAAAGACGGAATATATGTTTATGATAAATTGACTTCTATATTGATGACTGCTTCCTGTAGTAATGGTTCATGTTCATGGAGTAGTGTAAAGAATGAAGGAAATTATTTCATTGATGATTCAAAATACTTAATTACTAATAAGGCTAATTCTAATATTAATGAAATTTATGAATGTGTAAAGAGCAGTAAAAGCGGAATTATATGTTCAGAGGTATTAGAAAGTAATAGTAGAGGCTATTTCTTTAATAATGAAATTAAAGATCAAGATGGAAAGCAAGAAAGTATTTTATATTTATGTGAAGGAAAAGAATGTACTGTTCAAGAAGATATAAAGAAATGTACTGAATTGAAATATAAGAGTAATTATTGTTATATTAGCTATAATGATGAAGAAAGTGATATATCAACCGAACCAGTAATCAGTGCAGGTGAAATTTGTATATCTGACAGTAAATATTACTTAGCTATTAATGAAATTAATACTGGAATTGATAATGCTAATTGTGTAGCTTTACCAAGTGATGCTAATAACTATTATTACCGTGTAAATAATGGAGGAGTTGAAACCGTTTATTTACAAAATAAGTTTAGTTCCAGAAGAATCAATGTAAACTATTCTTTAGTAAACTCACTCAATACTTCATTGATAATCAGTCCAAAAGAAAGTAGTAATGGAGTATTACTTGAAGATAATGGTGGATTTGTAGTCTGTAGTAAAGAAGAATGTGTATTGAATAAAATGAGCTCATGTACATTTACCTTACAAAGTGGAAAATGTGCCGTAAGTAGTGGAACAGTAAACCCAGGACAATTATGTTTATCTAGTGAAGGAAATATTTACTTTGCACTTGAAAAATTAACTAGTAATGGAGGAAAATGTGTAAATCATAATACAAGTTGGAGTTATTCCGTTGGAAGTGAGAATGTTCAACCAAACTATAGCAATACAAAATATGCTAGTGAAGAAAAGAAGAAGGATACATGGTTTGCAGTGGAAGGAAAAATGTATAAAATTAAAGAAAATAATGATATTTATGTTCAAGATGAAGGTGTATATTTGATTGATAGTGCTAATAAGAGAGTTTATATATCAAAGGATAAAGAAGTAGATATATCGAAGGATTCACAATTTACATTATATGTTTGTAATGGACAAGGATGTAAAGTAAAGAATACATGTAATAATGGTGTCAATTATGAATATATATTTGATAGCCAAGAAGGTAAATTAATACAATGTAATCCAAAAACAAATTCAGTAAGATATGTTGGAGAAATTGAATCTGAGGGATACTTCTTAAATTCCGCTTGGGAAGATGTAATTAAGTGTGTGAATGGAATATGTATTGAATTGAATAGTGATATAGGTATGGAAGGATACTACTATGATTCCGGTAATGAAGAAAAAATAATAAAATGTGTTAGAAATGGATCTTCATTTAAATGTATAAATGATGATATAATTGAATGTACCTATAATGCTAAAGATAAAACATGTGTATCACTTGATAGTGATTTGAAGAGAAATAGTTACTGTGTATATGTAAATAGAGTTAAAGGAAAAACTATTGGTAGTCCAGTTATGCTTTATGTAGAAAACTTTATAAAGATGAAGGAAACTGGTGAATGTAAATATAATGATGGAACAAATGAAATATATTATCATTATAGAAAATCCAAATTCCTTGGTCATGAAGAAACAAATGAAATTATTAGATACTCTAAAAATGCTATTGTAAATGTCTACGAAAAAGATATTGGTTATTATATAATTTCAACAAGTAGTAGAATGGGTATAACTAGTAATACAAAGTTAAATAAATCACGTATGTATGAGTGTACTTCAAGCGGTTGTGTTGAACAAAGATCACCTGATAGTGGACGCATCTATATAAATAAAGCTTCTTCAGAGAAGATGGTACGTTACAATGGTAGTGGTAAATATTGGGAAGTTATGAAACGTCACTGTGTAGTAAATAAATTGAATACACGTCAATGTGAATTACCAAGCAATAATATTAGAAGTGGTGATATAATATACTTATTTGAAAATGGATATGTAAAACCTAAATTCTTAGCTAGTAAATATAATTTAGGTACCACCAATACACTTATTGAAGATAATAATGATGAAGTACAGACTAAGAGGTACCAATTCTTCAATACTGATAATAGTATGTATGTATTAAATGAAAATCAACAATCATTTGATATTGTAACTGAAAAGGGTAAATATATGTTTAAGGCCACTACAAATTATCATAATTTAGAACCATATTCTAGTACAGTAAATACTACTGATACTACAAGAATGACAATATATAGTTATAATGGAAGTTGGAGTAGTGGTCAATCCTTTAGTTTTAATAATTATGAGGAAGGTTATTACTGGAATAAAGCAGATATAGATAAAGAAGGTATTGCTATTCAAGTTATGAATGTTCCAAATAAAGTTGAAACTGAAGATGATAGTAAATTGAAGAAGAGAGATGAAGTAGAAGAATCAAAGAAGAAATATAAGGCTATACTTAATAAATGTAATAGTACAAAGAAAGGTGTTTGTACTTCAGCACAAGATGGAAAATCATTTGCTAAAGGAGATGTTTGCATTGTGGCTGAAGGCGATTTCCGTGGATTGTATCTTGCTATTGACAGTATTACAAAGAGTAGCACAGGAAATAACTGTTTGAAATATGAATCTGTAAATGGCTATTATTATGTTGGTGGTAGTTATGAATTTTCAGGAGAACCATTGACAAAATCAATTAGTAAGTTTATTGAATTTGCTGGTGAACCATTATTAAAGACAATTATTGAAGTTAAGGAAGACTCAATCAATGCTTTCTCTGAAAGTACTGCATTTGGCTATTATGTAATTGAAAAGAATGAGAAGAAACTCTTAAGTTCAACCAATGCTATTGATGCTACTGGATATTATTGTGGATGGGAATATGATCCATTTACTGAAGGAGAAGATGCTGGAAAGGATAATCCTGAAACGAAAAGATTTGAATGTAATGCTGTGAAGGCTTCTTCTAAGTACTTCTATACTATTGATGGTAATGTGGTTTATGCAAAGTCTGATTCAAAATGGAATATAGATAATAAGAGAGGATACTATTTCTTTAATGAAGAGTTTGTGGCCGCAACAATTCAAAAGGATGAAAGTGATAAAGATGTCGTAGATTCTGTCGTTTATTCTAGTAAGAATGTCAATAGAGTAGGTTATTATATAAATAGTGCTGCTACTTCATCGAATATTGTTGTCCACAATGATAGTAGTAATAAGAAAACTATTAAGAGCGATATCAAATTATGTCAAATAAGTAATGAAACTTGTACTCCTAAGGTAGCTGATGTTGAATTTTCGGAGGGTGAAGTATGCTATGCTTCTAATAAGTCTAATATTTTATCTATTGTACTCGTAACCGAAATTGAAAATGTAGGAAAGAAATATTATTGTTATAGTGGTAGTGAAAAAATTAAATATAGATATGCTAATAATATGTTGTATAGATTGGATGGTCTTTCTGTACAAGAAGTTCCTAAAGGATATTATGTTCTTAATAAGAGTTGGGAAGAATTTTCTGCAACTTATCCTGAAGTTCCAGCCTATGTATATAGTTGTGACGGTAGTAAATGTGAAGAAGTTGATGAAAAGATTGAAATTAACTCTGATGTAATTGTAAATGCTGCTGGTACTGGTACTAATAAATTATTGAAATATTATCCAGAATTCAAGAAATTCGTCAATGTATATAAGCCTGGTTATTACTTGTTGAATAGTAATAGTGAAGTCACTAAGATAACCGGTACTAATGATTATACCTATAAATACTATTTGGATGAAGATGGAAAATTAAGTGATTTACCATCCTCCTTCAAGTATAATAATATTTATATTAATAATGCCAAGGAAGGATCTATAACAAGATACTATTCAGAGTATGAAGATAAAGTAAAATTAAATAAGAAGACTGGCTATCTAGAATATAACGATTTTGCTAATGTCAATGATGAAGTAAAGTATGTATTTATTGAT
This sequence comes from Pecoramyces ruminantium, assembly GCA_000412615.1. Lineage (NCBI taxonomy): Eukaryota > Fungi > Neocallimastigomycota > Neocallimastigomycetes > Neocallimastigales > Neocallimastigaceae > Pecoramyces > Pecoramyces ruminantium. Next base: position 14,267 of record ASRE01012442.1, read on the forward strand.
GGTATATTATATTTACAAAAACCATATCACTTTGAAGAAGTTGAACATGGATTATATGCTATTCAAGATGGTGTTGCTTTTGAAAACACAGAATTTACTAAATTGGTTAATGAAAAAGAAATTTGTTACTATGTTGGATACTGTGATTCATCGAAGTTAAGTACTGTTAAGAGTGGAACTTACACCTTAAACTATGCTACAAAGAAACCTAGTGTCATCGAATATAATAAATCTGAGGATAAATGGAGAATGGTGAATGAAGATGGATTCTACTTCTTATTCGAAGATGGATATTCTATTGATTCTACTGATCGTAGAATTGATCGTGTATTTGAAGTGTTGGAAGGAGAATCCATAGAAATTACTAAGGATATAAATAGAATTGGTTACTATAAATTCAATGGTTTGACGATTGAAAGTAACGAAATTGAGGGATGGGTTGATGCCGTTCCAAATATTGATACCGTTGAAGTAGAGGATAAGAGAATTTGTAAATCCTATGAAACTGGTGAAGTCATTAACACCACCAAGTTATGTCATGACGACGATTTAGGAATTTGTATTCCTAAATTAGATATTACTAATGACAGTGAAGATAGTAATTGTATATTTGGTGAAGAAACTGGTAATTATTACTTCCTTATCGATGAGAACTTGTATTCTGTTAGTGAAAAATCATTTAGAGTTATTAAGAATTCTGGACTCTATGTTGTCAATAGTAGTAAGAAGATATTCGAAGAGAAATTAGAAAGTAAAGCTATTGCCTATGGCTGTGTAGATGGAAAATGTCAAATAGAAAATGACTTATCCACTGGATACTATTTGAATATGGCTAATGGTGGTTTGAATGATCCAGCAATCTTGTACTATGATAGTACTAGTGGAACCTGGAGAAAGACTGCCGTTAATGGATACTACCTATTCAATGCTAAGGGTTACTCAGTAAACAATGGTGAAGAAGTTGCCTTTGCTTATAAGGTTGAAGAAAATGGAAATGAAGTTTATTCCGTTATTGAAGAGAATGAAAAGGGTAGTTTTATTAACCAAAGTAGTGGCGATGACACAATTATTGTTGAATTCACTACCAAATGGGAGAAAGCCAAGAAGGTTCCAAGTTGTAAGATTTCTGATGGAAAGGTCAGAACTAGTCAAGCAATGAAGGTTGGTGATATATGTATTGATGGAAAGAAGATGGTTATTATTAGTGGAGGTGTTAGTGGAAGTAGAAAAAGAAGTGACGAATATACCTATGATGGTATTACTGCTGAGGGTAAAGAAAAGAAGTACAGCTTTAATGAGGAAGAAGGAACTGTTGTTAAATTGGAAGAAGGTAATATGAGTAAACTTGAAGTTTCTGGATATGTCGTTATTGACAAGGCTACAAGTATGGAGTTAACTTCCACAGAACCAACGGATGCTAATGTTTATAAATGTGACGATGGTAAATGTAAAGCTCTCGATGAAAGTAAGTTGTCTGTCGGAGATCATATTGTTAATGCTATAAACGAAGAAAGTCCATTGGTTAAGTATGAAGAAGGAGGACTCTGGAAGGTCGAAAATGAACAAGGTTTCTACTTCTTCAACTCTGAATCCACCGCCGTTGTGGATGGAGGAATTGTTGCAAGTGCTGTCGAAGTTGAACTCGATAGCAATAGTAAGGCCGTACAACGTGATATCACCGATTCTACCGAATTAGGTTTCTACTTTAACAAGGCTGCTAAGAGTGAAATTTTAATTGGCAATGATAAGTATTTATGGTCAAAGGGTAGTACACTTCATGTATGTAATGTTACTATAGAAGATAAGGGAGCTATTTGTCGCACAATGAAGGAAACATTAAAGGATACATTGGATGTTGGTGATTATTGTTACGATGGTGAAAAGATTTATTTACTTACTGCCACCGCCTCAGAAGATGTAACTGAAGTCAATTGTATTTACGGAAGTAATGAAGATCCATTATTTGTCACCCCTGATACCGTAAGTATCATCAATGGAATGGATGTAGGAACAAAGTTGGTTCGTTTAACCGATGACAGTATAAAGGTAGTTTCCCCAGGTATTTACATTATTAATGAAAATGGTACCTTGATTGAGGAGAATGATAATGGAGAAGTTAAGATGCAAATCTACACTTGTGATGAAGATGGATGTAATGATAGTAGTGATATGGAAAAGAATGTTAAATTCCTTTCTGAATCTGGTGACATCTTTGAAATTGATGAGAAGGAAACACTCATTAAGGTTAATGAAGAAGGTATTTACTTCTTCAAAGAGGATGGTGTTGCTTGTGTCACTGAAAGCGATGAAGTCAGTAAGATCATCAGATTAGTGAAGGACGGTGAAGAAATCGTGAAGGAATCCATTGAATTAGATGAATTAAGTGCCGGTGCCTACATTAATAGTGCCAATGATAAGTCCATTGGAGTTTATGATGGAGAAACTTGGTCTATTGAAGAAAGTGATTGTAATTATGGAGAGGCTAAACAAACTTGTAGTTCTGATACAGGCGACTTGGAAGTCGGTGGATTATGTATTGTTGAAGGAAAGATCTTTGTTATCACGAAGTATGATGAAGAAAATCAAATTAACTACTGTGTACCAGGAAAGGATGATACACCAGTCTACTTCATTAAGGAAGAAGCTCAATTAATGGTTATTAAGGAGAAGAGTGTAAGTATTGTGGATGACAGTGGTTATTATGCTATCAATGCTGAAAGTAGAGAAGGTCTTAAATCCGAAACTCCAGTAGTAGCCAAGTTCTATAGATGTGAAGTTGGAATGGAATGCAATGAAATTAAACCTGAAAAGAGTAGTAAATACCTTAACCGTGCTGTCTCTGACGGTAATATTGCTATATTTAATGAAAAGGGAAGTCTTAAGGAGGTTACTATCTCTGAAGCTCATTGTACTGTAGACGGTAATTCATGTACCGTTGATGAAGGAGAATTGAATGCTGGAGATCTCTGTGTCGCCGATAGTGGACTCTATCTTGTAAAGGATGATAATAAGTGTATTATGGCGGAAGAATTTGTTGAACGTTACCAATTTGTCAGTGGAAAGATTTACAAATTAGTTGCTGATAAGGTTATTCAAAAGTTTGATGGTTACTACTTTGTCAATGGCGATAGTCGTGCCATAAGTAGTGCTGAAGACTATAGTAAACCAGATACCATTGGATATATGTGTAGTGTTAAAGGAGATTGTATTGAAATTATTCATAGCGGTGTTCGTTATTATAAGGATTACACTACCATTTCGAATGGAAAGTTTAAAGTTGTAAAGTATGACCCATCAAAGAAGAGTAAGCGTGATGAAGGTAGTAGTGGCTATGAAGTACTTTCTGAAGGTGGTATTTATAGATTAGATGATGGAAGCTATGCCGAATGTGAACTTGAAAATAACGATGAAGTTTCCTGTAAGGATATTGATGAACCTGGAACCAAGATTACCAATGATGGTGAAGTAGTATTGTGTAGTAAAGAAAATAAGAGTGTAGAATGTGTTCAAGCCACTGAAGGTGGTTACTACATGATTGATGAAGTATTAATGGAATGTAACGTTACTGAAGAAGGTGATAAATTAGAATGTGAAGAAGTCATGAAGGAAGGTTACTTCCTTGCTGATGGAAAGAGTGTCCTCTATCAATGTGTGGAAACCGTTGAAGAGGAAGAAGTTGAGAATGCTAGTATTAGCAAGCTCATGAATGGATTATATGAAGATAATGAAGTTACAGATGGTGTTGAACTCGAAGGTGAAGATGTCGTCACTGAAGAAGAAGTTGAAA
>ASRE01012606.1:0-12089 GCA_000412615.1 Pecoramyces ruminantium
ACATAATGATATAAATAATATAAATATAAAAAAATGTAAATAAAAGTTATTAATAAAAATATTATAATAAAAATAATAATAATTAATTATAAATTTATAAGGGTTATTTTTATATGATTATTTATTTATTTATTTATTTTTAATAATATAAAAAATATTAAATCAAGTGGCTGAATTTAAATTTTTTGCATTTTGCGAGCCGCGCATTTTGCAAGGCGCTACACACTCAAATAAATAAATATATAAATAAATATATAAATATATAAATATATATATATTTATATATTTATATATTTATTATTTAATATGTAAAAAGAAAAATATTTAAAAAATTTTTATTTAATATTTATAATTTTATTTTATTCTATTTTTATTTTTATTTTTTATATTGCATATATATTTTTAATTAAACTATCATAAATTATTAAAAATTAATATGAATTTTTTATTTACAAATTTTAAAATGAAAATTAAATAGTTTTTTTATATATAAAAATTATTTTTATTATTGTACATTAATAAAAATTATTTAACATCTTCCATTCTTAGGAGTTTTTGTTGAATCACGACATGATAAACATCCATCTCGATCACATTTTAAGCAACTTGCTTCACATATATAACATAAGCCATTAGTATTTATGAAACTATTTTGGCAAATACATTCACCATCACTAATAATTGCTCTAGGATCTTTGCATGAAGTACATTTACCACTTGAATTACATGTAGCACATTCAATATCACATGGTTTGCAATTATTATCAGTATCTTCGTAATAACCATCTTTACAACGACAAATACCTTTCTTATCTGGAATTCTAAGTTTACTTGAACATTCAGTGCATCCATTAATTGTACATTTTGAACATCCATTATCACATACAATACATTCATTTTGTTTTTCATAATAACCATCGATACAATGACATTCTTGTTCTTCATCTGCTACTTTTCTTGAATCCTTGCATGTTATGCAGCCATTCTTATCACAAGTAGCACATTCATCATCACATTCAATGCATTCATGTTTATCATTTTCATAGAAGTGATCATCACATTTACAACCACCTTTACCATCCAAAGATTTGTTTTCTTTACGACATGATAAACATATATCTTTAGTGCATGTTTTACATTCTTCTCCACATTCAATACATTTACCATTACCATCATTATAGTATTCATCTTTACATTTACAACCACCTTTTCCATCTAATTCCTTCTTGTCATCAGCACAGGTGAGACAACCATCAACATTACATGTAGCACATTCACTCTTACATTCAATACAACCACCTGTAGATATTGTGTAGAAGTGTGATTTACATACACAAATTCCTTCATTAGTTAATTCTTTAGTAGTAGTATCAATACATTCTGTGCATGTATCCTTGTTTTCACATGATTTACAATCTGGATTACATTTTTTGCATACACCTTCTTCTTCATAGAATCCTTCATCACAGTAACAATGACCATCATTTTCATTTGGAGATTTATTATCAACTGAACATGTTGTACAGCCATCTTTAGTACAAGTAGTACATTCATCATCACATTTCTTACATAATATACTACCATCATCATAATATCCATCAATACATTCACAAACACCATAATCATTTGGCTTTTTGTTTGGATCTGAACAAGCTGTACATATATTTTTAGCAGTACATGTTTTACATGAGGAATCACATACGTAGCATTGTCCATCTTCTTCGTATAATCCATCCTTACATTTACATAGACCATTTTCATTTGGTAATTTATCGGTATCTTTACATTCTTTACATCCCTTCTTAGTACATTTAACACAATCTGAGCTACATCCACTACATGTATTGTCATCTTCAGTGTAGAATCCATCCTTACATATACAAACCTTCGATTCATCTGGTAATTTCTTTTCATCTGAACAAGTTGTACAACCATCAATATCACATGTTTTACATTCACTCTTACATTTGATACAGTTACCTTCTCCATCATCATAGTAACCATCAATACATACACAAATACCATCTTCATCAACCTTCTTAAGTTCATCAGCACAAGTTTCACAAGTTGTAGCATTTTTGCATGTAGCACAATCACTCATACAATCAAGACAGTTACCCAGGCCATCATTGAAATATTTGGAAGTACATTGACATTTACCATCAACTGGAGCTTTTCTTTCATCATAACATAAAGTACATCCTGTTTCATCACATACGTCACAATCTTCAGTACATGCTTTACAAGTACCATCAGTTTTCATGTAATAATGTTCAATACATGTACATATTCCTTTACTATTTGGTAATTTCAATTCATCCTTACAAGTGTCACATGTAGTGGCATTTGAACATGTGGTACAGTCTTCACCACATTTAACACAATCACCATCTTTATTTTCAAAGTATCCTTCATCACATGTACATTTTCCTTTAATAGCTGTCTTATTAGGTTTAGTGCAAGTCAAACATCCAGATTCGGAACATGTTTTACATTCAGGATCACATTTAACACAAATACCTTGGCTATTTTCATAATAGTCTTCAGCACATTCACATTCGTTATTTTCATTTGGATATTTGTTTTCGCCAACACATGTCAAACATTTATCTTTAGTACATGTAGCACATTCTTCTTCACATGCTGTACAGGTGTTACTATCATTAAGGTAGAATCCGTCATCACAGTCACATCCACCTTTACCATTAAGGGATTTATTTGGAATAGCACAAGATGTACAGCCATTTTTATCACATGTGATACACTCACTATCACATTTATCACATTTTCCATCATCATTTTCATAATATCCATTAATACATTGGCATACATTATTGCTGTCGGCAGCCTTAAATTCTTCCTTACACTTTGTGCAAGTACTCATGTTACAAAGGAGACAATCGTCATTACATTTAATACACTCACCTTTTCCATTATCGTAGTATCCGTCTTTACATACACATTTACCGTCATTATTTGGTAACTTCAATTCATCAGTACAAACCAAGCATTTGTCTTCTTCACAAATATCACAATCATCATCACACTTGGTACATCCGTTATTTTCATTAGTGTAATATCCATCAATACATTTACATAGTTTGCCATCAGGATTCTTTGCTGGATCAGAACATGACTTACATGATTCAATATCACACTCAGTACAGCCATCACTACAAAGTATACAATTATTAAAACCATCATTATAGAAACCTTTAACACATTCACACTTATGATCATTAAGTTCTTTCTTTGAATCTGAACAAGATAAACATCCTTTAATATCACATGTAGTGCATTCTTTATCACATAATTCACAATTATTCTTTCCATCATCATAATAGCCATCGATACACTTACAAACGTTTCTACCATCTTCTAGTTCAACACCCTTCTTTGAATCTACACAAGTTATACAGCCATTAATATCACATGTTTCACAGTTAGGTTCACATTTTTCACAATTTCCATGGCCATCATCATAATATCCATCGATACATTCACAAACACCTTCATCATTTGGTAATTTCAAGTTATCCTTACATAATTTACATTCATCTTCTGTACATTTAGCACAATCTGAACTACATCCTTGACATTCACCTTCCTTGTCAACATAGAAACCATCGATACATTCACATACCTTTTTATCATTTGGTGTTTTCTTTGAATTGGAACATGATGTACATCCTTCAATATCACATGTTTTACAGCTTTCATCACATTTCTTACAAACGCCTTTACCATCATCATAATAACCATCTTCACAAACACAAACATTCTCAAGATTAGCAACTTTATGATCATCCTTACAGAGAGTACATTTATTCTTATTACAAAGAGTACAATCATCTTTACATTTTCCACAAGTATTATCACCATTATCATAGTAACCATCTTTACAAACGCATTTTCCTTCATCATTTGGTTCTTTTGTTTTATCAGTACATTCTGTACATTTATCTTTTTCACAAAGTGAACATCCTGGATCACATGGTGTACAAGTATTTTTATCATTAGTGTAGAATCCGTCATCACAAGTACAACTACCATGTCCATCAAGAACTTTATTTGGAATAGCACATGTCAAACATCCATTTTCGTCACAAGTAGCACATTCGGATCCACATTTAACACATTTACCATCTTTATCTTCATAATAATCTTCTTTACATTTACATACATTATTAGAATCAGCTATCTTATTTTCAACCTTACATTTTAAGCATGTACTCTTAGTACATGAGGTACAGTCATCATTACATTTTCCACAAGTATTATCGCCATTATCATAATATCCTTCTTTACATACACATACACCATGAATATCTGGTTCTTTATTAGAATCAACACATGTTAAACAACCGACAGAATCACATGTAATACATGTTTCATTACAGGTAATACAAGTTTCGTCTTCCTCATTAGTGTAGAATCCTGGTTTACATATACATTTGCCACTTTCATTGGCTGATTTATTACCATCAACACATGTAATACAACCTGATTCAGTACATGTAGCACATTCTGAGTTACAGATAACACAGTAACCGTCTTTATTTTCATAGAATCCATCTTTACATACACAAACATTTTCATCATTGGCGATTTTATTTGGTAATTTACATTTTTTACATTTCGTACTATCACATAATTCACAGTCATCATTACAAAGAGAACATCCATTATATTCATTTAAGTAATAGCCGTCTTGACATCTGCATCCACCTTGACCATCTAATATCTTAAATTGATTTTCACAAGATGTACAACCGTTAAAGTCACATGTCTTACAGTCCTCTTCACAAATAGGTTCTTGAATAATAACACATTTTTTAACAGTTCTAACGACGTTCATATAGAATAATTCTACCATTTGCTCACTTTGTCCTGAAGTAAATTCTTTTATATTAAATGCACGACAAAATCCTCTATTTAATAATATTTGACCCTGTAAACTCTTGTCTTGCTTTCTTTCAACTAATTTTGCAAATATTTCATTTCTTTCATACTCAGTCTTCTTAAAACTGTCTAATAATGGATTACCATATTGAGAGGTAATTGTTGAAGAATCATCACTTTCTACTGATTTATTTTTAACCCATAATGGATTTAATTCATTTAATTGTGAATTAGATACATCAGTACCTTGAGAATCAGTTAAATTATCATTCAATAACATGAAAAGCTGAATATTATCCTCAATAATCAGTTTAGCAGTTTCGTCAACTTCTTTTTGATAGGCTTCACTTAATACAAGTGGTTGTGAATTACGGTAGAAAGTATATATACCATTTACAGAAGTTAAAACTGCTGGACTGAATACTGGCTCAAAGAATATATTTGATGAGTATTCAGGTATATTACGTTTATTAAGATAGTATGGAAAACCACCAAATACTTCAACATCCCTTTTATTTAAATCTTTTTCATCAAGTTCTTTAATATTAATAGTTTTATTAAGATTTTCGATTTGTAAATTATTTCTATTCTCTTCATATACTGGAAGATCCGAATCTTCATCGGTTACAAGAATAATAGTTTTTGTACTATCTTCTCTCCATTCTATCTTATCAACCTCACTGAAATTGCTCACTTCATAAATATCATCAATCCTATTAATAAAGTTTTTAGATTTATTAAGGAACATTCTAATAGCTTCTAAACCGGATTCTTGTCCACTTTGTTGGCAATTAAGTTTATCGAAGGCATTTTCCACATCACTTTCATCCTTCGTAAAGGCACTATAAATACGTGGTTTTCCAGCAAAACCAATGACTGCAAATCTAGCATTAGCATTAACCTTATATAATTCATCTATTAACTTGTTTAATTTATTTCTCATAGCGGTGATATATTTGCACATAGAAGCACTTTCATCAATAATAAATACAATATCAGCATTAATTTCTCTTCTTTCAACATCTTCATTATCACAAACAGTAACATTCTTATATGGTGCAGTTGGTAATTCAGTAGGTTCAATAGTATATTCAGATATAAATGTAGATGTCGTTGTAGGAACAGTAGGAGTTGTTTCTGCAGCAATATCAACTTCATCATCATCTGTAATTGGTACTCTTTCTATTTTACATGTTTCTACAGCTTTAACTATATTTCTATAGAATAATTCTACTATTTTATCACTTTGTTCAGAGGCAAATTCTTTCATATTAAAGGCACGACAGAATCCATATTGTGATAAAATTTGACCTTGTAAACTTTTTTCTTGTTTATTTTCAACTAATTTAGTATATATTGCATCTCTTTCAAAATCACTACTTTTAAAGCTATCTAATAATGGATTACCATATTGAGCAGTAATAGTTGATGAGCCATCACTTTCAGTGAATCCTTCATGAATCCAGTATGGATTTAAATTATTAAATTGAGAATTAGAAACATCAGCACCTTGTGATTCAATTAAGTCGTCAGTTAATAACATGAAAAGTTGAACATTATTACTAAGTATTAATTGAGCTGTTTCATCAACTTCCTTTTGGAAAGCTGCACTTAAAACAAGTGGATAACCAGAACGGTAGAATGTATAAATTCCATCTATAGAAGTTAAAGTAACTGGACTAAATGCTGGTTCGAAATAATTATTTTCATCATATTCTGGCATAAAGTCCTTATTTAAATAATATGGAAAACCCATAAATTTATCAACATCTGAACTATCAATATTTTTCTCATCATATTGAGTTACATCAATTACATTTTTAAGATTTTCTATTTGTAAATTATTTCTATTTTCTTCATATATTGGAAGATCTGAATCTTCATCAGTAACAAAAACCATAGTTCTTGTACTATCACTTCTCCATTCTAATTGATCTATTTCATCAAAGTTTTTATTATTGTTGATTTTTTCAATTTTATTAATAAATTTGTCTGATTTGTTAAGGAACATTCTAATTGCTTCTAAACCTGATTCTTGTCCACTTGCATCACATTCAAGCTTATTAAATGCCTCCTGAATTGTTTCAACATCATCAGTGAATGCACTATAGATACGTGGTTTACCACCAAAACCAATAATTGCAATTCTGGCATTAGCCTCAATTTTCTCTAATTCATTTATCAAACTATTTAATTTTTTTCTCAGTGGATCAATATATTTGCACATTGAAGCACTTTCATCAATAACGAATACAATATCAGAGTTAATTTCTTTTACTTCAACTAATTCATTATTACATACAGTAACATTTTTATAAGCAGTTGGAACCTCAGTTTCAATAGCAGCGATTCCTGGTTCATCATCATCATCCTCTGTAGGTGTTGGTTCTTCTTTAACTTTACATGTTTTTATAGCTCTAACTACATTCTTATAGAATAACTCAACCATTTTTTCACTTTCACTAGTTGTAAAATCTTTCATGTTGAAAGCACGACAGAATCCTTTTTTTGATAAAATATGACCTTGTAAACTGTAATCTTGTTTATTTTCAACTAATTTAGCATATATATCATCTCTATTAAATTCAGTGTTTTTAAGTTCATCTAAATTTGGATTACCATATTGAGCTGTAACAGTTGATGAATCATCACTTTTACCATATTTATCAATGCTCCAATATGGATTAAATTCATTAAATTGGGAATTGGAAACATCTGAACCTTGAGAATCAGCCAAATTATCATTTATTAATAAGAAAAGTTGAATATTTTCATCAATAATTAATTTTGCAGTTTCATCAACTTCTTTTTGATAAGCTGTACTAAGGACAAGTGGTGAACCTGTACGGTAGAAAGTATATATACCATTATCAGCGGTTGTTAAAACAGCTGGACTAAAACTTGGTTCAAAGAAAACACCTGTATTATATTCTGGCATAAAATCTTTATTTAAGTAATATGGATATCCAATCATTGAATTTAGATCAGTTTTACTAATTTCTTCACCTTCAAGACTTTCAATATCAATGATATTTTTAAGGTTTTCTATTTGTATATCATTTCTATTTTCTTCATGTATTGGAAGATCTGAATCTTCATCAGTTACAAGAATAATAGTTTTAGTACTACCATTTCTCCATTCTATTTTATCAGTATCTTCGAAATTTTCAGTTCCATAAACGTCATCAATTTTATTTATAAATTTATCTGATTTTTTAAGGAACATTCTAATTGTTTCTAAACCAGATTCTTGACCGCTTTCCATACAATTAAGTTTATTAAATACACTTTTAATTGATTCAGTATTATCAGTAAATGCACTGTAAATACGAGGTTTACCACCAAAACCAATAACTGCAAATCTTGCATTTGTTTTAGTCTCTTCTAATTCATTTAATAAACTATTTAATTTATTTCTCATTGGATCAATATATTTACACATTGAAGGACTTTCATCTATTATAAATACAATATCAGAATTGGTTTGTATATCTTCATAATAATCATCATCACATACAGTAATTTTAGTAACTTCAGTTGGAATATCAATTTTAGTGGATGTTGGTGTATTAGTAGTTTCACTTTCAGTTTCTATTAATTCTTGAGTAATAACACAAGTTCTAATAGTATTAACAACAGTTTTAAAGAATAATTCAACAAATTTCGAACTTTGTGAAGTTGAAAAATCTTTTATATTAAAGGCACGACAGAATCCTTGACTAGATAAAATTTGGCCTTGTAAACTATTTTCTTGGTTTCTTTCGACTAATTTAGCATATATATCATCTCTTTTGAATTCACTTATTCTAAGCTCATCCAATTTTGGATTACCATATTGAGCTGTAATAGTTGATGAATCATCACTTTCATCATACTTATCAATGCTCCAATATGGATTAAATTCATTAAATTGGGAATTGGAAACATCTGAACCTTGAGAATCAGCCAAATTATCATTTAATAATAAGAAAAGTTGAATATTTTCATCAATAATTAATTTTGCAGTTTCATCAACTTCTTTTTGGTAAGCTGTACTAAGGACAAGTGGTGAACCTGTACGGTAGAAAGTATATATACCATTATCAGCGGTTGTTAAAACAGCTGGACTAAAACTTGGTTCAAAGTAAACATCACTATTATATTCTGGCATATAATCTTTATTTAAGTAATATGGATATCCAATCATTGAATCAAGATCAGTTTTACTAATTTCTTCACCATCAATATTTTTAATATCAATGGTGTTTTTAAGATTTTTTATTTGTAAATCATTTCTATTTTCTTCGTATATTGGAAGATCTGAATCTTCATCAGTTACAAGAATAATAGTTTTAGTACTACCCTTTCTCCATTCTAATTCATCAGTATCTTTGAAATTCTTCTCAGTTTCATAAACGTCATCAATTTTATTTATAAATTTTTTTGATTTTTTAAGGAACATTCTGATTGCTTCTAAACCAGATTCATGACCACTTTCTTCACATCTAAGTTTATTAAAAGTATCTTCAATTGATTCAATATTATCAGTAAATGCACTGTAAATACGAGGCTTACCACCAAAACCAATAACTGCAATTCTTGCATTAGCGTTAATTTTTTCTAATTCTTTTACTAAACTATTTAATTTTTTTTTCATTTCATTTATATATTTACACATTGAAACACTTTCATCAATAATAAATACAATATCAGAATTAATAACTCTTTCAGTAACATCTTCATTATTACATACAGTTACATTCCTGTATGGTACTTCTGGCAAACTTGTTGGCTCAATAATTTTTTCAGAATAAATTGATGAACTCTTGAATTCTGTTAATACTCCGGTGGCAATAACAGTTTCAGTAGCAGTTGAAGTAACAGTATTTACGTTTTCCTCATTATTATTTTCAGCTGATCCATGTTGTTCTGGTACATTATCATCATCTCTTTTTTCTTTTTTATTTTCATTAACTTCATTTTTAGTTGAATATGATTTTATAGAAACAATAACATCTTTAAAGAATAAATGGATCAAGTTTTCCTTTTTTTCATCACTACTAATAATTCCATTTATATTAAAAGCACGACAAAATCCATCACTTGAAATAATTTGACCTTGTAAACTTTTATCTTGTTTTCTTTCAACTAATTTAACATATATATCATCTCTTTCGAAATTAGTGTTTTTAACATTATCTAATAATGGATTACCATATTGTGAAGTAATAGTTGAGGAATCATCATTTTCTCTATTACCAAATAATTTTGACCACCATGAACCTAATTCATTCCAATATGGATTATTTGTATTAAATTGAGAATTAGAAACTAATTTTCCTTGAGCACTCATTAAATCATCATTTAATAACATGAATAATTGAATATTTTCCTTAATAATTAAATTAGCTGTTTCATCAACTTCTTTTTGGAATGGTTTACTTAAAACAAGTGGTGATGCATTACGATAAAAAGTATATACTCCATCAACAGAAGTTAAGATGGCTGGACTAAATGCTGGTTCTATAAAAAATTCAGAATTATATAACTTTTGATCTTCATTTAAATAATATGGGAATCCCTTGAATTTATTAGCATCAGTAGAACCAATTGTTTTACTATCAAAGGCCTTAATATCGACTTCAGTAATGGCATTTTTATTTTGTAAATTGTTTCTATATTCTTCATAATGAGGAAGATCTGAATCTTCATCAGTGATTAATATTATAGTTCTTGAACTATTACTTTCCCAATTTAATTTATCCGTTTCTTCAAAATTCTTATTAATGTCACTAGTATCAATCTTATTAATAAATTTATTTGATTTTTTAATAAACATTCTAATTGCTTCTAAACCTGATTCTTGATCTCCTTGTTGACAATTAAGTTTTTCGAATGCTTTATTGACTTCTTCAACATCATTAGTAAATGCAGTATAAATACGTGGTTTACCACCAAATCCAATTAATGCAAATCTAGTATTTGCATTCATATTATTTAATTCATCAATTAAAATTTGAAATTTATTTTTAATAACATCTATATATTTACACATTGATTTACTTTCATCAACAATAAATACGATATCTGAATTTGCTTCATTTTTTTCTTTAATATCATCACTTCTTTTTAAAAAACTTTGCCCTTGTGAAGATATATCTTCACAATACTATTTAAAATCAAAAAATAATTATTTATAATTAATATAATATATATTATTTATTTATTTAATTATTATTTTATAATTATGAAATAAACATAATATTTACCATAAATCCATCATCTCCTTCCTTACATTTACTTGTACTATTTACAAATGAAATGAGTGAAAAAATAATTAATGTAATTAATAATATTAACCTCGTCATTTATTTCAAATTTTTCAATTTATTATAATTGTTATAATTTAAAAAATTTAATAAAATATTGATTTATTTTAATAATTTTTATATATATTATATAATAAATAAAAATTAATAAAGGGTATATTTATAAAATATTAAGAATTATCTTCTATATTGTATTAATAAAAATGATAATTTCTTATTAATTATTTCATTTCAAAGAAAAAAAAAAAAATATATATATATATATAAAATCTTTGTTGCTATTATAATTATAATAAAAAAAAAAAATATAAATTTTTAAAAAGCTGATTAAAAGTAAAAAAAAAAAAAGTTTTTTATTTATTTATAAAATTTTAAAAATTTTATATTTTTATTAAATAATATTTTAAACCTAAATAAGAAATAAAAAAATGAATAAAAATATTTTAAAATAAAAATTTTATTTATTTTTTTATAAAAGTTAATTTACTATTTTTTTATGATTATGTAATAAATAAATAAAATATTAATCATATAAAGAAAAATATTTACTAAAATTTTTATATTATTTTTATCTTTTGAAAAAAAGAAAAAATAAATTTTAAATAAATAAATATTATAATTTAATATTTGTATAATTAAAAAAAAAAAAAAAAAAAGAAGAATATAATTATAATTTTTTTTTTTTTTTTTTTTTTTTTTTGATAAAATTACATACTTAAAAAATTTATAAATATTTTTTTTTTTTTTAATTATTATTATAATTCTTCTTTAAATATTTTTATTATTTATAAAAAATAATAAATTAAAAAAAAAATTTAAAATTTTAAAAATATTGTACAAATTATTTACTATTATTAATATTATCATTATTATTATTTT
>ASRE01012609.1:0-13613 GCA_000412615.1 Pecoramyces ruminantium
AAAATAATACAAATATATATATTTATATATATATTTATTTCTTAATGAATATTAAAGCATAATTTTAAAATATTTAATAAATTAAATGTGAACAGTAATTAAATAATTAATAAGTTTGATAATAAAAAGTAAAGAAATGAAGAAATTTAAAAGAAAAAGAAAAAAATAATTTTTATTACTATTCTTCTTAAAAATTTTATATATTATTTAATAAAAATAAAAGAAAATTATAAATTCAAAAATTCTATTTTAATTTTTTTTACATTTCCATAACTTCATCTTCTTTTGTTCCAATATATTCACCATCAACTTTTTCGTCATTATAAATTTGTGTATTCCATTTTGGGAATATTCTCTTATATAAATTCATACATACTGTATCTTGTTGGTTAATTAAACCATCAAATATACATTTCATGTAACCATGAGTACCTTTAAAATTTAATATAAAACAATTAAATATTTTAATATTATATTCCTTAAATAATAACTTTTTAAATATATATTCAATATAATATACTAAATTTAAAAAAAATTTAAATATCATACCAATAGATTCACGAATATGACCAACATGACCATATTTAGTAGTAAGTTGAATTGGCTTAAACCAATTAATATCATCTGGATTAAAGAACATGTAACGAATAACAGCGGATTTTCTGTGAATCTTGAATGGATAACCAGTAAGAACAATTTTTTTAGCAATGATTCTATTAGTATCCATATTTAATAATGAACCAGTTGCAATTAAAGTTGGGAATTGCTCTAATAATAATAATAATAATAATAATAATAATAATATATTAATTATCTTAAATATATATAAAATAATAAATATTTTTTTTTTTTTTTTTAAATTACCTATATTCTCATTTTCAGTGTATTTGAACATTAAAACTGGAGCTGGTCCATAAGTAATTGGAGCATAAGCAGTGGCAATAGTTGATCTACCTGGTTGGAGGAATCTTTCAGCTTTATGAACATTATTAGTTCCACCACGAGTATTCGATGAATAAATTGGTCTCATTATAAATTTTCTGAATCCACAATGAACAACAACTGGATCTTTTGCTTTAACAACTTCTTCGCATTCAGCATGTTTTGTAACAACATAATTAACAATACACATTTTTTGTTCATGTGGTAATAAACTGAATACAATAAATGGTTTCTTTGGATTGTAATTATCTTTAAATATTATATAAATAAATAAATAAATAAATAAATAAATAAATAAATAAATAAAAAATATTTATAAAAACATAATATATAATTATATTATATAAATAAATATGTTATAATAAATCATTAAATTTCACATTAAATCAATATTTATTAAAATAAAAATTACCATAAAGACTTTGAGGAACATTTTTAATATAAAGTGAAATTCTTCTACCTGGTTGAACATAAAATTTATCTTCATCTTCATCACTTACATTCTTCATAGCCTTAAAAATTTTTGCTTTTGTTCTTTTAAAGTTTTCAAATTGGAAAATTCTTGAGTAATCAACTGGAAGATTTTCATATGGATCCCATGGTGATGTACGGAAACTACGTAAACCTCTGTATTTCTGGAATCTTTCTCTTGCTGGAACATCCAATGGTGTATCAATTTCATCTGGAAATTCAAGATCCATGTTTGCTTGATTTTTTTTTTCAATAAATTCCTTATAACTTTTATATCATTAATATTAATAATTTTAAATAATAGAATTAATATTTTACATAATTAAAGAAATATTTCATTTAATGATAATATGATTAAAGAATATTTATTATATTAAATGTATATTTAATTAACTATTTATATTTACGCTCTTTCTTCTTCTTCTTCATCAATTTCAGCATCAAATAAATCATCCTTAGTTGGAAGTTCGAGTTCTTCGAATTCTTCATCATTAACTTCTGGCTCCATATCTTCTGGTTCATCCATTGTATTTTGCCACTCACTAATTTTATTAGTAATAGAATCTTGATTAACCTCCATTTTCATATCTTCATCACTATAATCATCTTCATTATCATCTTCATCTTCTGAATCAATAATCCAAGCTGCTTGATAAGTAGATGTACCCTTTGGTACTTTTCTTATATCTTTTGAATTAGTTAAAACTGATTTTGGAATTGAAACATTATCCATTTTATTCATATTTCTAACTCTTTCTTCTGCTTCCATTAATTCTTCTTCAGTTGGCCAAGTTTGTTCACCTTCTAATGGATCTGGTTCATTTTCAGATATTAAATCTTCTTGAATTTCAGGATCAGGATATAAAGTTCTTTTAAATGAATTTTCATCCACAGACATGCCATTTTTATTACTATGATCATGTCTAATATCTTCTTCTATCTTCTGTAATTGAAAATTACCATAATTATTTAAATAAATTAGACTGTTTACTGAAAGTTGTTGACCTCTGAGATTACCTGTAACCTTTAATATACCTTCATTAGAATCATAAGCAATATCATCACTTAATAAATAGGAATATTTCTCTCTCCATACTAATTGTTTTGGAGTTTGCATGGTCACTTGTCTTAATAAAGTTAAACAATCCTATATTTATTGCATTTATCAATTATGTAAAATATATTAATTATATATATATAATTTTATGAAATGGAAATATTTACATTAATTTAATATTTACATTTTTTTCAGCAATTGAACAAATTTTTTGTTCTCCTGGGAAATGATATTCCATATAAGTAGTTAAAGCCTTTTTAATTTCTGGCTTCTTTTTGTTTGAAATTTTTTCTAAATGCTATTATATATTTTTTCAATAATTTTTATTAAATTATAACTTCAAAAATAATTTTTATTACTTAAATTTAAATAACTTATTCCATTCTTACTTGTACAACAGTCAATACAGTTGGAACACCTTGTGATTTTATAGTTAATAATATAAGTTCACCAAATCTATCAACTTCTTCTTCAGCTGAAACTAAAAACATAACATAATCAGCAACTTTAACAGCATCAAGTATTTCATTAACATTTCTTCTACATTGAATAAATTGTACTTTTTGTTTAAAACGGTCAACCCTTTTTTTATTTTTAATAATATAATTATTATTTAATATTAATAAGAATTTAATACTTTATGTTATATTGAAAATTTATATTAATTTTATATACTTTAATGTAACTGGTCTTCCATCATTATTAATTGGATATTCCTTTTCGACAGTTTCAAAGAATTTTTTAGTAACATCTACTGAATTTACGTCAACACATAATGGTACAACAGCCTATTATTGTAATTAAATTAGTATAATTTAATTACAATAATTAATTAGTATAATTAATTATTTTAAAATTGACAATAAAATAATAATAATATATTAAATATTTTTTGACAATTACAATTATTTTTGGAGTACCATTAGTTCCACTAAATAATCTATTAATATTTATAATTTCTTGTCTTTTTTTATTTTGAGCAATTTTTGCTGCATTTCTTCTATCAGCCTTTGAAATTTCATTTCTCTTGGCTGAATATTGAATTGATCTATTTACTTTACCTGAAATTTGATTTTTTGAATATTTTATAAATTTAATATAAATTAAGATTAAATTTTTTGACAAATAATAAGTATGAATATTCATAATTTTATTAATTCGAACCTTTATTTTTTATTTTTAATTCACCCTTTGAAGTAAACTTTGATTTAAATGGTTTATTAGTTTGTTTCAAAGAGGAACGATGATGGAATGAATCATCTCCTGCCATATTGAAAACAAATTATTCTATAATATCCGTTGTAATTCTTTTTTAATGTTTCAATTTATTATTATTACTTTAATATTATGGTTTTTAAATTACAATTAGACTTATTATTAAATATTAGTATTAAATATTAAAATAAAATAAAAAAAAAAAAAAAAAAAAAAAAAAAAAAAAAAAAAAAAAAAAAAAAAAAAAAAATAAAATAGCCAATAATTCGATTGGATAAAAATATTTGACCATATATTATAATCAATTATTCCCATATATTAATTAAATGATTCATATATATATTTTTTTTTTTTTATAATTTAACATTTCTTAAAATTTTGATTTTAATTTAAAAATTAAAATATAATTATATATTTAAAATATAATACATTAATGTATTTTACTATATTTCAATATTTAAAAATTACCCAATCAATTATGAGTTTTAATACAAAATTTTTAAATAAGTATTAAATAATTAAAATTAATTAAAATACTAAAAACTTTTTCCATAAAAATTAATATTATAATACATTAAGATATGTTAAAATAAATATGTATAAAATACATAAAATTAAATATATAATTTTTTATTTATTATTAATAATGATCATATTTTTAATTGTTGTTAAAATTTATTTAAATGGTTAGGTAATAATTTTTATTTAATATTAATATATTGATAAAAATTTTATTAAAATAAATTGTCCAATATATTTTTTTTTTATGTATTTGGTGTATAATAAATTTTATTTTAATAAAATAAAAGAAATTTTTTAAGCATAATTATATAAAAAAGAAGAATAAAAAAAAAGGAATTAAAAATTGCAAATTAAATATATATAAAATTAATTTGCAATTTTATTATTTTTTTATATATAAAATATATAAATTATTATTTTATTATTTTATTTTTTTTAATATTTTTATTTTTATTTTTTTTACTTCTACTATATTTCAATAATCTAATAATATATTGATGTAATTAATTTAATCAATTTATTCATCAACCTTTAATACCTTTAATACATAATCAGGATAAAATATAATTTTATACATTTATAATTGTTATATATTTTACAATTTAAAATAAAACATGTCAACAGTACCTCCTCCAATGGGAGGTTATCCAAGAAATGGATATATACCACCTCAAAATCAACGACCATATTATCCAATTCAACAACCTCAATCACAACCACAGAGCCTTGATTTACCAGAGGATAAATTAAAGGAAAAAAGTATGAAATGGCAACAAATGAATTCAAAACGTTATGGAGAAAAAAGAAAATTTGGATTTGTTGAACAACAAAAAGAAAATATGCCACAAGAACATTTAAGAAAAATTATAAAAGATCATGGTGACATGTCAAGTAAAAAATATAGACATGATAAAAGAATTTACTTAGGTGCTTTAAAATATATACCACATGCAGTTTTAAAACTATTAGAAAATATGCCAATGCCATGGGAACAAGTATTTAATATCAATATTTTTTTCAAATTTAATAAAATATTTTTTATATATAATTTGAAAAAAAAAGAATAAAAATAAAAATAGATTTTTAATTTAATTTTTTTATAACATTTAATGCATTTATTATAATTGATATAATATAATTATTAAAAGGTTCGAGAAGTTCCTGTTTTATATCACATTACTGGTGCGATTACATTTGTAAATGAAATACCTTGGGTAGTCGAACCTATTTATTTAGCACAATGGGGTACTATGTGGATTATGATGCGTCGTGAAAAGCGTGATCGTAGACATTTTAAAAGAATGAGATTTCCACCTTTTGGTATATATATTTTTTAGTTTTTATTTATTTATATTAAGAATTATTTTAAAATATTTTTTATAAATATTTTTTTTTATTTTTTTTTTTTAAATTTAAAGCTCAATTTTTTGAATAATAATAATGAAAGATTCAAATAATTAAATATATTATAAATAAAAACAATATTTTAAATTTCAATAAATAGATGATGAAGAACCACCACTTGATTATGGTGATAATATTTTAGATGTAGAACCATTAGAAGCAATACAGATGGAATTGGATGAAGATGAAGATGCTGCAGTATATGATTGGTTTTATGATCACAAACCATTGGTTGATACTAAATTCATATGCGGTTCATCATATAAAAAATGGAATCTTAACTTACCTATTATGTCAACTTTGTACAGACTTGCTCATCAATTATTATCAGATTTTACAGATAAGAATTACTTTTATTTATTTGATCTCAATTCATTTATTACAGCAAAATCATTAAATCTTGCAATTCCGGGAGGACCAAAATTCGAACCATTATATCGTGATATTGATCCTGTTGATGAAGATTGGAATGAATTTAATGATATTAATAAAATTATTATTCGTCAACAAATTAGAACAGAATATAAAATCGCATTCCCATTTTTATATAATTCATTACCTCGTTCAGTTAAAGTTTCATGGTATCATTATCCAATTTGTGTATATATAAGAGCTGAAGATCCAGATCTTCCAGCATTTTATTTTGATCCAATTATTAATCCAATTTCCTCAAGAACTATCGAAACCCATGTAAAAATATCACATGAAGATGAAGTATTTGGTGATGATGATGAGGATGATGATTTTGAATTACCAGAAGATACAAAACCATTTTTAAGTGATACCCCATTATATACTGATAATACAGCAAGTGGTATTGAATTATATTGGGCTCCAAGACCATTTGATAAACGTAGTGGTCGTTCAAGACGTGCAATTGATGTACCTTTAGTTAAAAATTGGTATTTAGAACATTGTCCATCTGGATATCCAGTTAAGATTAGAGTTTCATATCAAAAATTATTGAAATATTACATATTAAATTCATTAAAGCATCGTCCACCAAAGGCGTTGAATAAAAAATATTTGTTCAGACAATTAGCTGCAACTAAATTTTTCCAAAAAACAGAACTTGATTGGGTTGAAGTTGGTCTTCAAGTTTGTCGTCAAGGTTATAATATGCTTAATTTATTAATTCATCGTAAAAATTTGAATTATCTTCATCTTGATTATAATTTTAATTTAAAGCCAGTTAAAACTTTAACAACTAAAGAAAGAAAAAAATCACGTTTTGGTAATGCATTTCATCTTTGTCGTGAAATTCTACGTTTAACAAAATTAGTAGTTGATTCTCATGTTCAATATCGTTTAGGTAATGTTGATGCATTCCAATTGGCTGATGGTTTACAATATATTTTTTCTCATGTTGGTCAATTAACTGGTATGTATCGTTATAAATATAGATTAATGCGTCAAATTCGTATGTGTAAAGATCTTAAGCACTTAATGTAAGTAGAAAAACACATATTCATATTGTTAGCAAATATTTTCAAAATTGATATTTTTATTTAAGAAAAATTGTAAAGAAAAACTATTTATTTAAATTCTTATTAAATATAAACTATATAATATATTATATTATTTATGTCTATTATTGTAGCTATTACCGTTTTAATAGTGGTCCTGTTGGTAAGGGTCCAGGTTGTGGTTTTTGGGCTCCAGGATGGAGAGTATGGTTATTCTTTATGCGTGGTATTGTACCATTATTAGAAAGATGGTTAGGTAATTTATTAGCACGTCATTTTGAAGGTCGTCAATCAAAAGGAATTGCTAAAACAGTTACAAAACAACGTGTAGAATCTCATTATGATCTTGAATTACGTGCTGCTGTAATGCATGATATATTAGATATGATGCCAGAAGGTATCAAAGCTAATAAATCAAGAACTATTTTACAACATTTAAGTGAAGCTTGGCGTTGTTGGAAAGCTAATATTCCATGGAAAGTTCCAGGTTTACCAACTCCAATCGAAAATATGATTTTACGTTATGTTAAATCAAAGGCTGATTGGTGGACTAGTGTTGCTCATTATAATAGAGAACGTATTCGTAGGGGTGCTACTGTAGATAAAACAGTTTGTAAAAAAAATTTAGGTAGATTAACTCGTCTTTGGTTAAAAGCTGAACAAGAAAGACAACATAATTATTTAAAAGATGGTCCATATATTACTGCAGAAGAAGCCGTTGCTATTTATACAAGTACTGTTCATTGGTTGGAAAGTAGAAGGTTCTCACCAATACCATTCCCTCCACTTTCATATAAGCATGATACAAAATTATTAACATTAGCTTTAGAAAGATTAAAAGAAGCTTATAGTGTAAAAGGTAGATTGAATCAAAGTCAAAGAGAAGAACTTGGTTTAATTGAACAAGCTTATGATAATCCACATGATTGCCTTTCTCGTATTAAGAGATTGTTATTGACTCAACGTGCATTTAAGGAAGTTGGTATTGAATTTATGGATTTATATAGTCATTTAATTCCTGTTTATTATATTGAACCACTTGAAAAAATTACTGATGCTTACTTGGATCAATATTTATGGTATGAAGCTGATAAACGTCATCTCTTTCCAGCATGGATTAAGCCAAGCGATTCTGAACCACCACCACTTCTCGTTTATAAATGGTGCCAAGGTATTAATAATTTAGTTGATGTATGGGAAACTAGTGATGGTCAATGTAATGTAATGCTTGAAACTCAACTTAGCAGAGTATACGAAAAAATTGATTTAACTTTATTGAATAGATTATTAAGATTGATTTTGGATCATAATATTGCTGATTATATGACAGCTAAAAATAATATTGTATTGAATTATAAAGATATGAATCATGTTAATGCATATGGTCTTATTAGAGGTTTGCAATTTGCTAGTTTTATTTTCCAATATTATGGTCTTGTACTAGATCTTCTTATTCTTGGTCTTAAGAGAGCTAGTGAAATGGCAGGCCCACCACAACTACCAAATGATTTCTTACAATATAAAGATATTAAAACTGAAACTCGTCATCCAATTAGATTATATTCAAGATATATTGATAAAGTTCATATAATGTTTAGATTTACTGAAGAAGAAGCTCGTGATTTAATTCAAAGATACTTAACTGAACATCCAGATCCAAATAATGAAAATATAGTTGGTTATCCATCAAAGAAGTGTTGGCCACGTGATTGTCGTATGCGTTTAATGAAACATGATGTTAATTTAGGTAGAGCTGTTTTTTGGGATATTAAAAATCGTCTTCCAAGAAGTCTTACTACAATTGAATGGGATGAAAGTTTTGTAAGTGTTTATAGTAAAGATAATCCAAATCTTCTTTTTTCAATGTGTGGATTTGAAGTCAGAATTTTACCAAAGATTCGTAGTATTCATGAAGAATTTACATTAAATGAAGGTGTATGGAATTTAATTAATGAACAAACTAAAGAAAGAACTGCTCAAGCTTTCCTAAGAGTTGATGATGCAAGTCTTCAAAGATTCCATAATAGAATTCGTCAAATTCTTATGGCTTCTGGTAGTACTACTTTTACAAAGATTGTTAATAAATGGAATACAGCATTAATTGGTTTAATGACATATTATCGTGAAGCAGCCGTCCATACACGTGAACTTTTGGATTTATTGGTTAAATGTGAAAATAAAATTCAAACACGTATTAAGATTGGTTTAAATTCAAAGATGCCAAGTAGATTCCCACCAGTTGTATTTTATACACCAAAGGAATTAGGTGGTTTAGGTATGTTAAGTATGGGTCATGTATTAATTCCTCAAAGTGATTTAAGATGGAGTAAACAAACTGATACTGGTATTACACATTTCAGAAGTGGTATGTCTCATGAAGAAGATCAAGTAATTCCAAATCTTTATAGATATATTCAACCATGGGAATCAGAATTTATTGATTCTCAACGTGTTTGGGCTGAATATGCTTTAAAGAGGCAAGAAGCCAACGCTCAAAATAGAAGACTAACATTAGAAGATCTTGAAGATAGTTGGGATAGAGGTATTCCAAGAATTAATACTCTTTTCCAAAAAGATAGACATACACTTGCTTATGATAAAGGTTGGCGTGTACGTACTGATTTTAAACAATATCAAGTACTTAAGAATAATCCATTCTGGTGGACTCATACTAGACATGATGGTAAATTATGGAACTTAAATAATTATCGTACTGATATGATTCAAGCTTTAGGTGGTGTTGAAGGTATCTTAGAACATACCTTATTCAAGGGAACGTATTTCCCAACATGGGAAGGTTTATTCTGGGAAAAAGCTTCTGGTTTTGAAGAAAGTATGAAGTATAAAAAGTTAACTAATGCACAACGTTCTGGTCTTAATCAAATTCCAAATCGTCGTTTTACACTTTGGTGGTCACCAACTATTAATAGAGCTAACGTTTATGTCGGTTTCAGAGTACAATTAGATTTAACAGGTATTTATATGAATGGTAAAATCCCAACTTTGAAGATTTCATTAATTCAAATTTTCAGAGCCCACTTGTGGCAAAAAATTCATGAAAGTATTGTTATGGATTTATGTCAAGTATTTGATCAAGAATTGGAAGCCTTAGAAATCGAAACTGTTCAAAAAGAAACTATTCACCCTCGTAAATCATATAAAATGAATTCTTCATGTGCTGATATTTTATTATTTGCTGCTTATAAGTGGAATGTTAGTAAGCCAAGTTTATTAAATGATACTAAAGATTCATTTGATGGTGCTACTACTCAAAAATTCTGGATTGATGTTCAATTACGTTGGGGTGACTTCGATTCACATGATATTGAACGTTATGTTCGTGCTAAATATTTAGAATATACTACTGATAATATGAGTATTTATCCATCTCCAACAGGTACTATGATTGGTATTGATTTAGCTTATAACTTACATAGTGCTTATGGTAATTGGTTTGCTGGTATGAAGCCATTAATTCAACAGGCTATGGCTAAGATAATTAAAGCTAATCCAGCTTTATATGTTTTAAGAGAACGTGTAAGAAAAGGTCTTCAACTTTATTCTTCAGAACCAACTGAACCATATCTTTCATCTAGTAACTATCTTGAACTTTTCAGTAATCAAATTATTTGGTTCGTTGATGATACTAACGTATATCGTGTTACTATACACAAGACATTCGAAGGTAACTTAACAACCAAACCAATTAATGGTGCTATTTTCATTTTCAATCCAAGAACTGGTCAATTGTTCCTTAAAATTATTCATACAAGTGTATGGGCAGGTCAAAAACGTTTAGGTCAATTAGCAAAGTGGAAGACTGCTGAAGAAGTTGCTGCACTTATTCGTTCATTGCCAGTTGAAGAACAACCGAAACAGATTATTGTTACTCGTAAAGGTATGTTAGATCCACTTGAAGTTCACTTACTTGATTTCCCTAATATTGTTATTAAGGGTAGTGAATTACAACTTCCATTCCAAGCTTGTTTGAAGATTGAAAAATTTGGTGATTTGATTTTGAAGGCAATTGAACCACAGATGGTACTTTTCAATTTATATGATGATTGGTTAAAAACTGTTAGTAGTCACACTGCTTTCTCACGTTTAATTATGATTCTTCGTTCTCTTCATATTAATAACGAAAAAACAAAGATTATTTTAAGACCAGACAAAAACACAGTTACCGAACCACACCATATTTGGCCAACACTTACTGATGATGAATGGATTACTCTTGAAAATAAACTTAAGGATCTTATTCTTGGTGATTATGGTAAAAAGAATAATGTTAATGTTGCTAGTTTAACAGCTCCAGAAATTCGTGATATTATATTAGGTATGGAAATTTCAGCCCCAAGTTTACAAAGACAACAAATTGTTGAAATTGATAAACAAAATAAGGAACAAAGTCAACTTACAGCTGTTACTACTAAAACTCAAAATATTCATGGTGATGAAATGATTGTAACAACTACATCTAATTATGAATCTCAAACATTCTCATCTAAGACTGAATGGAGAGTTCGTGCTATTTCTAGTACTAATTTACATCTTAGAACTAATCATATATATGTTGATTCTGATGATATTAAAGAAACTGGTTACACGTATATTCTTCCAAAGAATATATTAAAGAAGTTCATTTGTATTAGTGACCTAAGAACTCAAATTGCTGGATATATGTATGGTGTTAGTCCTCCAGATAATGCTCAAGTTAAAGAAATTAGATGTATTGTGTTAGTTCCACAATGGGGTACTCATCAACAAGTTCATTTACCATCTCAAATACCTGAACATGAATATTTAAGAAACTTGGAACCATTAGGTTGGATTCACACTCAACCTGCATTATTACCTCAACTTAGCCCAATTGATGTTACTATTCATTCAAAAATTATGGCAGAAAATAAATCATGGAATGGTGAAAAAACTGTTATTATTACATGTAGTTTCACACCAGGTTCTTGTTCTTTAACAGCTTATAAGGTTACACCAGCTGGTTATGAATGGGGACGTAATAATAAGGATAATACTGCAAATCCAGCCGGTTATTTACCATCATATTATGAAAAGGTACAAATGTTATTAAGTGATCGTTTCCTTGGATTCTTCATGGTACCAGAACCTGATGGTATTTGGAATTATCACTTTATGGGTGCAAAGCATAGAACTGAAATGAAATACACATTACAACTTGATACACCAAAAAGCTTCTTTGATGAATGTCATCGTCCAAGTCATTTCTTAAACTTCTCAGGATTAGAAAGTGAAGGTTTTACTAATGTTGGATCAGGAGTAAATGCTGAAATGAATCAAGAAGTTGATATTGAAGATGAATTTGCTTAAATAACATTTTAATCTTTAAATATAATATAATTAATTTATCATTATCCATGCATATATTAAAAAATAATAAAAAAAATTTTTTTTCTTTCTTTATTTTATTTTATAATAATTAGTTTTTTTTTTTTTTTTTTTTTTTTTTCCTTTATTAAGCAATTTATTAATAATTTAATAAAATTTATTTTTTAACCTATTTTATATAATTTTTCTTTTTAATATATAATATTTTTTTATTCTTAATTTAATATTAACAATATTTTAATGATTTAATAATACAAATAATAAAAAAATTAATTTTTTTTATTAATTATAATATATTATATATAATAATATTTTACTTAAATAAACATATAAAAATTATTAAAAAAAAAAATATATATATATATATATATATAAAATATAATTTTATATTTTTTTATTTTATTAATATTGGTGTTATTGACTTAAAATTTTTATCTTAATAATAATAATAATAATAATAATAATAATAATAATAATAACAATAATAATAATAATAATAATAATAATAATAATAATAATAATAATAATAATAATAATAATAATAATAATAATGGTATATAATAATGGTATATAATAGTAATTAAATATTAAAAAAATAATAAAAATATTGTATAAACTTTATTAGTAATTTTTACTTGTATATAAATGAAGTTACTCATTTTTTAATTTTTTTTTAATCAATTTGTTATATTATTTATTTGTTTTAATAGGTTATTTAAGAGAAATCAAAATATTTTTATTGATTTATATGTATACATATTAGATAGATTTATTAAAATAAAAAAATGGAATATCCATTTTTTATTTATTTAAAATATTATTTATTTTATTATTATTATTTATTTATTAATATTAATATTTATTATAATTTTATTATACAAATAATTTATTCGTAAATTTTTGGTTTATATAATTTATTATAATTTAAAATTACATATAAAAAAAAGCATAAAGTAAATATAACTTTAATTTATAAAAATATATATTTATTTGTTTTTTATTTTTTATTTAATATATATAAAAAATTATATATTAAATATATATATCCTATTAAATTTACATATAATTAATAAAACTCGTTATTATAATAATATATCGTATTATAATTTTTTTCTACTATTCAACCTCTTTTTTTATATTTTAATAATTATTAAATATAGTTATTTCCTATA
>ASRE01012618.1:0-16045 GCA_000412615.1 Pecoramyces ruminantium
ATTTTCTTTTGAATAAATTATTGTGTTTATTTAAATAATTATTATTTTTTATATTTAAATTAATAATTTTGAAATTTTTAAATAATTATTATTTTTTATATTTAAATTAATAATTTTGAAATTTTTAAATAATTATTATTTTTTATATTTATTAAGATAAATGCAATGGAATTTATAAGAGAACAAAATGGAAAAGAAAATGTTTATATAACTGAAGTTAAAAAAATAATAAATTTTGAGAATAAAATTGAGGTATTAAACAATTTAAAATTATTTCTAGAAGTTAATAAAGATTTATTTAGTATTGATGATTTAAATTCAAAAGATTTCGATTTATTGATATATTCAATTAAAAATAATGGCACAATAGAGTTAATTGACTTTTTAATAAATAATTGTCAAAAATATAAAATTAATTTAAATTATGAGACCAAAAAAAACGAAATTCCATTATTTATCGCTTTTGAAAATGCTATTCCAAAACAATCTAATAATAATAAATCTTTTTTTTTCATTCAACACTATTTAAAAATATTTAACTTTCTTGAGGAACATGGTGCAGATATTAATTTTTGTAATAGATATGGTGAAAATTTATTAATTTATATATATAATAATGATTTATTAAATGAGGAAATATTTAAATTTCTTTATAACAAAAAAATTGATGTCAATTATTATCTCGAGAGACTGTATGTATCTACGATTGATGAGAATGAGGATGAATTAATAGATAATACTGAAATTGCAGAAAGTGATGTTGATATAAATAAAAAAAATTTTAATCAATATTTAAAAATTGCAATAGAGGAATATAATAAACATCTGATAAAATATGTATTAATATTAATTCAAAATTCAAAAAATAGAATAAAGCTGTCAGATAAGCAACTACAAAAATTACATAAAGAATATACTATTAATAGTTGTATTCAAATACCATTTTATTATTTGTATGATTTATATAATGAAAAACAATTTGATTTAATTGAGAAATTAATAAAAAATAACGTGAAAATATTTTATAATAATTTTTCTAAAAGAATAAGTAAAACTAGTAATATAGAATTAATTAAGTATTTAAAAAAATTTAATGCTGATGGAAGTATTTATAATAGATATTTTTACTGTAAGGATATTTTAAATCAATGCTTCTATTCTAATTATAATTATGATATAGTAGATTTTTTAGTAGAGCAGGGATTAAATCTTGATTTGTATGATAAAGGTGACCATTATTCAAAAACACTTTTTGTAGAAGAATGTTCGTATAAAAATTCACAAGCTGTGAAATACTTAATTGAACATGGTGCTGATATTTCTATAAAAGATAATTTTGATGGAAAATCTGGTTTATCCCTTTTAATATATAATTATAATGATGATCCAATAGATACTGAATTAGTTAAATATTTATTAGATCATGGTGCAAATTTTTTCGATGATTATAATTATAGCTTAAAGTATACCAAAGAAAAAGATATAAAATTATATGGATATTTAATTGAATATGGTGCCAATATTTATGGGGAATTGAAAATGAATAAAAAAAATTATTTATTATGCAAATATTTAATTGATTATAGTACGTACTTTAACTCCGAAGATTCTTGTGCTCCATTTGAATTATATGTAAAAAATCATGATTATGAAATAATTAAATATTTAATAAAAAAGTATAAAACTTGTAATCTCATTGATCTCGATAATGAATCATTATTATTTATTGCATACAAAGAAAATGATAAAGAACTTGTTGACTATTTAATAAAAAATGGTGCAGATCCAAAAATTACGTCAGAGTTAAATGAAAATATTTTAATGACTGCTTGTAAACGTAAAGATTTTGAAATGATAAAATCTATTGTAGAAGGAGGTTTTGATCCAGATACACATTCATATTATAGTAATACCCCATTAATCAATTCGTTTCCAGATTTGAAAATAGTTAATTATTTGGTTGAACATGGTGCTAATATTAATAAGCCAGATCATTATGGACTTACTCCACTAATGGCTGCATGTAAAAATGGATATATTGACGTGGTAAAATATTTATTAGAAAGAAAAGTAAATATAAAATCATTTGATAACTTTAATAAATCAGCTTTAAGAGAAGCTTTTGAAAATAATTATTGGGATATAATTAATCTTTTTGAAAATAGTAAAGAATATATTAATCAACATGCTACAACCTTTGGAAGTAATACATTAATTAATCAATGTCTTTTGGGAGATTATGAAATGGTAAAACATTTAGTAACAAATGGAAGTGATGTAAATGAAGTAGATATATATGGTTACACTCCTTTAATGAAAGCATGTATTAAAGGAAATTTAGAAATTGTTAAATATTTATTAGAAAAGAATTCAGATATTAATAAAAGTAATAATTCAGAGTATACAGCGTTGATGTTTGCTATTGAAAATAACAATGGGGATATTGTGAAATATCTTATTGATAATGGAGTATTAATTAATAATAAAGCGATGTTTGGTGTTACAGAATTAATGATGGCTTGTAAGAATGAAAATTTTGAAATTGTTAAATATTTAGTGGATTATGGAGCTGAAATAAATACATTAAGTACATATGGTAATACAGCTCTAATCTATTCATGTCAAAAAAGTAACTTTGAAATAATTAAATATTTAATAGAACATGGTGCCAACATCAATGTGTTTAGTAAATCAGGATACTCAGCTATTTTTTATGCATGTGGTTATCATAATGTTGAGGTCATAAAATATTTGGTTGAACATGGAGGAAAAGTAAACATAAAATCAAATGATGATTCGACACCTATAATCATGGCATGTAAAAAGAATAATATGTCTATTGATATTATAAAATACTTGATGGAACAGAAAATTGATATAAATCAAATTGATAAATCAGGATGTTCAGCTCTTATTTATGCTTATAAACATAAAAACAGTTTAATTAGTAAATATTTAATAGAACAAGGTGCTAATATTAATCAAAAAGATAATGAAGGAAATTCAATATTTTTAATGGCTTGTAAAAATGATGATCTAGAATTTATTAAATATTTAGTAGAGCGTAATGTAGATGTCAATACTTTTGATAATTCGGGAAACACAGCAATAATCATAGCCTGTGAAAATAATAGTATTGAAGTTTTAAAATATTTAGTAAATTCGGATGTTGATGTTGATATTAATTATCAAAATAAAGATGGATATTCGGGATTGATGAAAGCATGCGAATTAAATAACATTGAGATAGTTAAATATTTATTAAATCAAGGTGTTAATGTTAATCAGAGTCATGGTAAAAATGATAATAGTTATGATGGATTAATTATTGCCTGTAAAAATAATAATTTAGACATTATTAAATGTTTAATAGATTATGGAGCAGATGTTAATAACTATCAAGATTATAATAAAGAAACACTTTTAATGAAAGCATGCCAAAATAATCAAAATGATATAATAAAATATTTAATTGAACATGGATCAGATATTAATAAACAATCAAAATTTGGTAATACAGCATTAATGTATGCATGTGAAAATAATAATTATGAAATTGTGAAATATTTAGTAGAAAATAATGCTGATATTAATAGATATAATAGGTATGGATTGACGGCATTAATTAAAACATGTGAAAATAATAATGATAAAATATTTAAATTTTTAGTTGAATCAGGAGGCAATTTTAAAATACAACATGACTACTTTAAGAAAACACTTCTCATGATGGGATGTGAACAAGGTAATTTTGAAATTGTGAAATGCTTAATTGATCATGGTATGGAAATTAACAATAAGGATGCAAAAAAGCAAACAGCATTAATGTATGCCTGTAAAAATTGTAATTATGATATTGTCGAATATTTAATTGAAAATGGTGCAGATATTAATATTGCTAGTCGATATGGAAGCACAGCATTATCATGTGCATGTGAAAGTGGAAATGATGAAATTGTTAGATTATTATTGAGTAAAAAATCAATTATTAATATTAAAGGAAAATATGGTGAAACGGAATTAATCAAAGGATGCAAAAGTAATAATTTAAAAATTGTAAAATATTTAATTGAATATGGAGAAAATATTGATATTGATATTAATGAAAAGGATAATTCGGGACATACCGGATTAATGAGAGCATGTGAAAATGGAAATTATGAAATGGTACATTATTTAATTGAACATGGTGCTGATATTAATTTATGTAATGATTATGGTTATCAAGCATTAATGTTTAGTTGTATAAAAAATAATAATATTCAAATAATTGAATATTTACTTGATCATGGTGTTAATATTAATGCACGAACAAAAAATGGAATAACAGCACTAATGATTGCATGTGAAAATAATCAAATTGAAGTAGTTAAATGTTTAATTAAACGAGGAGCTGACGTCAACATGTGTGATATTAAAAGAAGAACAGCATTAGTTAAATCCATATTAAAAGGATATTCTGAAATAAGTATATATTTAATAGAACATGAAGCAGATCTTAGTACTTATGATATTTTCCAAACTTCAACCATTACACATGCTATTCAAGTGAATGAACCAAAAACCATTAACTATCTTATAGAAAATAATTTAATTATTAAAAATAATGTAAATTATAGAGTCGAAGGATTATTGACAGCGTGTAAAGAAAATAATTATGAAATGGTTAAATATTTGGTTGAACGAGGGGCTAATGTTAATGTAATTGATGATAGAAAAAAATCACCATTAATGTATGCATGTGAAAATATTAATACCAAAATTGTGAAATTTTTAATTGATAATGGAGCTGATGTTAATATTATAGATAGATATGAAAATTCAGTTTTTCATATTTTATTTAATTCAGAACAACAAGACTCTTGTAGTTATATCATAGACGATAATAAGAAAAAGGAGATTTTTGAAATTATAAAATATTTAGTAGAAAATGGTGCAAATATCAATAATGTAAATTATTTTAGATATACAGTGTTAATGTATGTTTCTAAGTTTAATAGTTTTGAAAGTGTTAAATTTTTAATAGAAAGGGGATCAAATATTAATGAAGTTGATAGTAATGATAACACAGTATTAATTAATTCATGTAAAAATAATAATTTTGAAATGGCGCAATATTTAATTCAACATGGTGCTATGACAGATATAATAAATAATTTTAAGTATACTGCATTGATGTACGCATGTGATAATAATAATTTCAAATTGGTTAAACTCTTAGTTGATGGTTTTAATATTGGATTTTACAATGGTAATTCATCACTGAAACTTGCTTTTGATAATAGAAATATTGATATTATAAAATATTTAATAGATCATAACGTCAATATTAGTGCTCTTGATGATTCTAATTATCAAATTTTATTTTCATCTCAAAATGATTTGGATTTAGAAATAGCAAAATATTTAGTGGAACATAATATTGATATTAATAAAAAAAATAAAGATGAATATTCAGCATTAATGTATGCTTGTGAAAGTAATAATTTTGAAATTGTTAAATATTTAGTCGAACATAATGCTAATGTAAATTTAACAAATAAAAATAATCAGTCATCATTAATGATTGCATGTCAAAAGGGAAATATTGAACTAGTTAAATATTTAGTTGAAAATAATGCTAATATAAATCTTTATGATGATAATAATTATTCTGCAATAGTATATGCATATAAAAATTCTTATTTTGATATAGTTAAATATTTAATAGAAGCAAATAATAATAATGTAGAAGATTATAAAGACAATGATACATTTAAATATAATATTTATATGTTTCCGTTTGAATCATACGATATTAATTATTATAATTATATAATTGAAAGTGCTATTGATATTACTATTTTACAAGAATATGGAATAATTGTATTTTTAAAAGTAACCAAAGATATATATATTAAAATAAAACAATATCTTGATAATAATAACAATAATAATAATACTAATACTACTACTACTACTACTAATAATAATAATAATAATAATAATAAATTAAAAGATAATAATGAAAAAGATTTTGAAAACGATATAATAATAAAATTCATTAAAAAAAATCATTTTAATAATATTAAATATATTATTAATAATTGTAATAATAATTTAGATATTAATAAATTATATAATTTCGGTAAATCTTTATTATTTATGGCTTGTGAAAAAAGAAATTTTGATATAATAAAATTTTTAATTGAAAAGGGAATTAATATTGACTATTGTAATAAAAGTAACAATTCTGCACTAATAGTTGCATGTAAATATGGTAATATAGAGATAATTAAATACCTAATAGAACATGGTGCCAATCTTTATATAGTAAATACAGCAGGGCAATCAGCATTAACTATTATATATACGAAAAATAATTATACATTATTGAAATATCTTATTAATAATGGTGTTGATGCTAATCAATTTCTAGAACAAATAAATGCTCTACCATTAACAATAAATAATCAAAATCATTATAAATTATTTAATTATTTAATAAATAATGGGGCAAATGTTAATATAAGGAATAAATATGGAAGCTCCCCATTAATGAAAGCATGTGAAGAAGGACATTTTATGAAAGTAAAATTACTGATTGAAAAAGGTGCAGATGTAAACCATCATAATAATATAAATGATACACCATTAATATATGCATGTGAACAAGGTAATATTGACATTGTTAAATATTTAATTGAACATAATGCTGAAGTTAATATATATAATAACTGTCATGAATCTCCTTTAATGGTAGCATATAACAATCACCATTATAATATTGTAAAATATTTAATAGAAAATGGAGCTAATATAAATGCAAAGGATATGGATAATAAGACATTGTTTCTAAAAGCTAATATTATTAAAAATTATAATTTTTTAAAATTTTTATTAAATCATAACGCAGACCCAGGAAACTGTAAAATAAATTTATTATAATTTAATTAACATATATAACTATCGATTTTTTTTTTTTTTTAGTTTAAAAAATTCAACAAATATAAATAATCAATTAAATAATTCATAAATAAATAATTTATACATATAAATAAATTTAATAATATATAACGCTATTGAATTATTATATTAATTTTATTGTATATTATATTATATATATATGTTATTACAAATAAGATTTTTTATATTTGTAGAAATTCTTAATATATTATAATATATTTAATTGAAAATATTAAAAAAAAAAAAAATTCATGTAAAATATTAATATTGAATAAAAATAATTTTTTAAAATTTCAAAAAATGTTGTTTTATATGTTAAAAAAAAAAAAGGATTTAATTCTATTTTAATTAATGAATTTTAGAGATATGTCTATTATTAATTTAAAAAAGTTAAAAAATATATTTTGTATTAATTATATATAAATTTAAAAATAAATAAATAAAATAATCATACTAATTTAAGTTTATTATATGTCAAGTAATGAAATACTGAAATACTAGCAATATCAAATTTTTTCCACTATAGATGGAGTATAATAAAATATTTTTATTTTTAATCATAACTATTTATTTATTTATTTATTTATTTATTTACTTATTTATTTATTTATTTATTTATTTATTTATTTATTTATTTATTTATTTATTTATTTATTTATTTATTTATTTATTTATTTATTTATTTATTTATTTATTTATTTATTTATTTATTTATTTATTTATTTATTTATTTATTTATTATTCTACAAATATGTTATAATCTTTAAATGGTGTGATATTTTAAAATTGAGGATAAGTATACACATAATCATAAAAAAAAAAGATTTCATACGAATGACTTATTATTGTATAATGATTAAATCTGTCATTAAAAAATGTGTGATAATTTTAATATATAATACTGAGGATAAGTAATTATATTTATTTATTATATTTATTTATTTATTTATTATATTTATTTATTTATTATATTTATTTTTTTAAAATATTTTATATACATGAATAACCAATTATTATTAGTAAAAAAACAATAAAATTTTTAAAGTTTTAATGAATATGTAACTGTTTTTTAAAATATTAATATTTGAAAAATATAAATAGTATAAATATGGCTTGCTTTTAACATTTACATATAAAGATATATAAAAGTATTTGAATAGATAATAATAAATAACATTTTTTTTTATTAAGTATTAATTGTAATAATTATTTGAAATGGAAAAATTAGAAAAAAGTAATTACATTTCTGAAGTTAAAAGTATATTAAATCAAAAAAAAGATGCATTAAACATCTTTAAATCCTATTTAGAAGAAAATAAAGATAAAATTGCCATAGATGATTTAAATACTACAGAATTTGATTTATTATTATATGCAATTGAAAATAATTGTCAATTATCAATAATAAAATTTTTATTAACAAATTGTGAGAAATATAAATTAAGTTTAAATTATGAAACAAAACAAAATAAAGTTCCATTATTCATTGCATTTGAAAAAGCAATTCCAAAACAATTAAACACTGACACTAATAAAGATAATAAAGATAATAATGATAATAAAACTAAAAAATTGGTACTTTTCAATGAACAGAAAATAAAAATATTTAATTTATTAGAAGAGTATGGTGCAGATATAAACTTTTGTAATAGACGTGGAGAGAATTTATTAATTCATATTTATAATAAAGAACTGCTGAATGTAGATATTTTTAAATTATTATATAATAAAAACGTGGACGTAAACTATTTCTTAGAAAGATTGTATATTGCTTCAATTGAAGATGAATTTGACGAGGAATTAATTGATAATATTCAAATTATTAAGCGTGATAGTAATATTAATAAAGAAAATTTTAATAAATATTTAAAAATTGCTATAGAAGAATATCATAAACGTGTTGAAAAATTTATCATGATAACTATTCAAAATGCTAAAAATAAAATTAGGATATCCAATAAACAATTAAAAAAATTACATAAAGAATATATCCAAAATGGAGAAGTTAAAATACCCTTTAATTATATTTATGATTTAGTAATCGATGGTCAGGACGATGAAATTGAATATTTATTAAAAAACAACGTTAAAATATATTATAATAATTTTTCAAAAAAAATTAAAAAAACTGACAATACTGAAATTATAGAATATTTAAAAAAATTTGATGCAGATGGAAATATATATAATCGTTACTTTAATATAGATGAAATATTAAGTTCATGTTTTTATGATGAAGATTATGAAATGTTAGATTTTTTAGTAAAGCAAGGTGTAGATTTTGATAAATATAACACAAATGATTATTACTCCAAACCTCTTTTTGCTAATGAATGTGAAAATAATAATACAGAAGCAATTAAGTATTTAACAGAACACGGTGCAAATATTAATATTAAAGATAATTATGAAGGAAAATCTGGTTTAATGCTTTTAATTAGTAATTATGATTATTATGAAATTGATTGCATAAATGAAATTAAATATTTATTAGATCATGGAGTTGATTTCTTTGGTGAAAAAATTGTTAGTAGTACCGATGAAGAAAAAGAAGATTTTTATAAATATCTAATTGAATACGGTGCCAATATTTATACAGAATTAAAAAATAATCAAATTAATTATTTAAAAAGTAAATATTTAATTGATTATAGTACATATTTTAATCCTAAAGATTTTTGCGCTCCATTTGAATCTTATGTTAGATCAGGTGATATAGAAATAATTAAATATCTTATTAAAAAGTATAAAACAGCGGATTTAATCGATGAAGGCAATAAATCATTAATACAAATGGCATATAAAGAAGGAAATAATGAGTTAGTTCAATTTTTAATTAAATATGGAGTTGATCCTAATATTAAATCTACAGTAGGAGAAACAATTTTAATGACAGCTTGTCGTAATAAAGATTTTGAAATGGTAAAATATTTAATTAAAAATGGGGCAGATCCTAATGCTACAGCCGAAAATAGTGGTTCACCATTAATTAATGCATTCCCTAATATGGAGTTAATAAAATATTTAGTGGAAAATGGTGCTGATATTAATCAGTCTGATCATTATGGAAATACACCTATAATGGTTGCATGTACAGAAGGTTATATAGAAGTTGTTAAATATCTATTAGACAATAATGTAAATGTTAGTATTTATAATAAAATGGATAAATCATTAATACATACTTTACAAGAAAATAATTATTATGATATTATTAATCTTTTTGTAAATAATAAAAATTTTGTTAATAAACATGCTAATATTTGTGGAGAAAATGAATTAATAAACAATTGTTTATTAGGAAATTTGGAAATGGTTCAAAAATTAATTGATAATGACAGCAATATAAATGAAGAAGATAATTATGGTTATACTCCATTAATGAAAGCATGTATCAAAGGAAATATTGATATTGTAAAATATCTAATTGATCATGGAGCTGATAAAAATAAATTTAATAATTCATCTTATACTGCATTGATGTTTGCAATTGATAATAATTATATAGAAATTGCAAAATATTTAATAGATATTAAAGCTTCTCTTAATAATCAATCAATATTTGGTATAACAGAATTAATGATGGCTTGTAAAATAGGAAATTATGAATTAGTAAAATATTTAATAGATAATGGTGCCGATATTAATATTGTTAGTACTTATGGTTATACTGCTTTAATGTTTGCATGTGAAATAGGTCACTTAGATATTATTAAGTATCTTATAGAACACGATGCTAATATCAATGTAATTAATAATATGGGTTATGCAGCATTTTTATATGCTTGTCAACATGAAAATCTTGAAATGATAAAATACATGATAGAACATGGAAGTAATGTTAATACCATCTCAAATAATAATATGACACCATTAATGATTGCTTGTAAAAGAAATAATATAGAAGTAATAAATTATTTAATTAAACAAGGGGCAAATATTAACTATATTGATAAAAATACAGGATATTCACCATTTATATTTTCTTGTATAAATAAAAATTTACCAATCATTAAGTATTTCGTTGAAAATGGTATCCAAGTAAATCAGACATTTAATAATGGCAATTCAGCTTTACTGTATGCTTGTAAAGAAAACAATTTTGAATTAGTAAAATATTTAATTGATAATGGTGCAAATATTAATCACAATAATGATGATCATTGCACTGCTTTAATGATAGCATGTGAAAACAATAATATAGAAATAGTAAAATATTTAATTGATTCGGGAGATAATATAAATTATCAAGAAGAATATTCATCATTAGCGAAAGCGTGCGCTCAAAATAATATCGAAATTGTTCAATATTTATTAAATCATGGTGCTATTATTAATAAAAAATATGATGATCATAGCTATTTAATAGATAAGCATAATCCATTAATCATTGCATGTGATAATAATAATAAAGAATTAGTTAAATGTTTAATTGACTATGGTGCCAATGTTAATATCTTCTGTAATAATAGTAATGAATCTTTATTGATGAAATTATGTAAAAATAATCAAGTTGAATTAGCTCAATACATTATAAATCATGGTGCAGATGTTAATAAACAATCAAAGATTGGTAATACAGCATTAATATATGCAAGTGAAAATAATAACTTTGATTTGGTTAAAATATTAATAGAAAATAATGCTAATGTTAATAAATATAATAGATATGGAATAACAGCTCTTCTTAAAGCTTGTGAAAATAATAATTACAAGATATTTGAATATTTAATAAAAGCCGGAGGTAAAATCGAAATACAGCATGATGAAGATAAATTCAAAAAAACACTTTTAATGATGGCATGTGAACAATGTAATTTTGATATGGTAAAATGTTTAGTTCAACATGGTGCAGAAATTGATGCCAAAGATGATAAAGAAAGAACACCACTTATGTATGCTTGTCATGTAGGAAATGAAGAAATAGTTAAATATTTAGTAGAAGAATGTGAAGCAGATATAAATGTTGTAAGTAAATATGGCTTAACTGCATTATCTTGTGCTTGTGAAAGTGGAAATGAATGTATAGTAGAATTACTACTAAATCATATTTCAATAATTAATGTTAAAGGAAAACATGGAGAAACAGAATTAATAAAAGCTTGTAAAACTGGTAATTTCAATATAATAAAACGATTAATTGATTATAAAGCTGAAATCAATATAACAGATAACGCTGGACATACAGGATTAATGAGAGCATGTGAAAATGGAAATTATGATATTGTGCAATGTTTAATTGAACATGGTGCTGATATTGAATGCTGTAATGATTTTGGATATCAAGCCTTAATGTTTGCTTGTAAAAGTAATAATGTTAAAATAGTTGAAAGTTTAATAAATCATGGATTAAGTATAAATGCATCATCTAAAGATGGTGTTACACCTTTAATGATTGCCAGTGAATATAATCAATTAGAAATAGTAAAATATTTAATCGATAAAGAAGTAGAAATTAATAGTTATGATATTAAAAGAAGAACTGCTTTAATGAAATCTTTAATTAAAGGAAATTATGAAGTTAGTAAATATTTAATAGAACATGAAGCCGATCTTAATACTTACGATATATATCAAACTTCAGCAATAACATATGCTATTAAAACTAATAATCGTGAAACTATAAACTATCTTAAGGAACATAATTTAATTTTAAAAAATAATACAAATTATAATGTTGAAGGTTTAATAACAGCTTGTTCAGAAAATAATTTTGAAATGGTACAATATTTAATTGAACACGGCGCCAATGTAAATGCTATTGATAACACTTGGAAAAAGAAATCTGCTTTAATGTATGCTTGTGAAACTGCAAATGCAACAATGGTTAAATATTTAATTGATCATGGTGCTGATGTTAATTTATACGATGTATATAATGCATCTGCATTAAATAATTTAATTGATGCCTATGATCCACGTAATAACCATAATGTTAAGGAAGAAAAGTGTAAAGATATATTCGAAATCATGAAATATTTAATTGAAAATGGTGCGGATCATAATTTCTCTAATAGTTATGGCTTAACATTCTTAATGTTTGCATGTAAATTTAATAATATAGAAACTATAAAATATTTATTAGACAAGGGAGTCGATATAAATGCTGTAGATATTAGAGATAATTCAGCTTTAATTATTGCTTGTGCCAATAATAATTATACAATTGCAAAATATTTATTAGATCATGGAGCCATTACGGATACTATGACATTTGATAAATTTACACCCTTAAAGTATGCTTGTCGTAATAATAATTTCAATTTAGTAAAATTATTAGTAGAAAATAACAATATAGGTATCTTAAATGGTACAGAATCATTCAAAATGGCATTTATTAATAAAAACTTTGAAATTCTTAAATATTTAAAGGAACATGATATTGATATTAATAGTCTTAATGAAATTGAATATCAATCTGTATTTTTAGGGGATAATGAAAATAACTATAATATTGCTAATTATCTAATAGATCAAGGTATTGATGTTAATAAGCTAGATGAATCAGAAATTTCACCTTTAATGTATGCATGTAAAGGTAATAAAATAGATTTAGTAGAAAAATTAATTAAAAATAAAGCTAATATCAATACAGTAGGTAAAGATAATCAAACTGCTCTTATGTATGCTTGCCAAAATGGAAATCTAGAAATAGTGAAAATATTAGTCGAACATCAAGCTAATGTTAATCTTCGTGATATAAATGGTTGTTCTGCTATTACTTATGCTTTTAATAAGTCATATTTTGATATTGTTCATTTTTTAATAGATAAAGTTGATAATAAAATAGATGATACAGGTTATTATATTCATGTACTTCCACTTCAACCTTATAGCCATCAACTTTGTTGTGAAATAAATGAAAATGCATGTGGTATAAATATATCTGAAAAATATGGAATAATGATATTGATTAATATAACAGAATCGGATGATAGCAATAAAAAGGAATGGCTTAAAAACTTAAATACAATCGGATCAACTTCATTAAATGAAAAACGAGATGAAAATATACTAATTAATGTTTCCAAAAAAGGAAATTTGGAACTAATGCAATATATCGTTAAAAATGATTCTAAGATTGACATTAATAAATTTGACGAAGAAGGAAAATCTACTTTAATTGTAGCATGTGAAAATAATTCATTGAATTTAGTAAAATTTCTAATAGAGCATGGAGCTGACATCAATTGTTGTAATGAAAATGGAATATCAGGGTTAATGAAAGCTATTGAATGTAATAGTTTTCCAATAATTAAATTTCTAATTGAGAAGAAAGAAAATGAAGCAAATGTAAATTTAATTAATTCAAACAATGATTCTGCACTTATATTAGCTTATAATAATAATCATATAGAAATTATGAGGTATTTAATAAGTCACGGTGCCAGTATGGAACAATTAAAAAAAAATATTCAATTAGTCCATCCAACAATTGAAAATCAAAGTTATTATGAATTTTATCAGTATTTAATAAATAATGGAGCTGATATCAATATTCGTAATAAAAATAATCAAAGTACACCTTTAATTGAAGCTTGTGGCCATGAAGGTTGTTATCTTAAAATTAAATCTTTAATAGAAAAGGGTGCAAATAGTAATGAGGAAAATCAAGAGTATATTACCCCACTATTAAATGCCTGTAAACAAGGTAATTTAGATAGCATAAAATGTCTTATAGATCATGGTGCAAATATAAATGGTAATAAAAGCACTAAAACTAATAATGAAAATGATAATACAAAAACATCCAATATACCACTGATAGTAGCTTGTTCAAATAATTGTTATGCTGCTATGAGATATTTAATTGAACAAGGAGCAGAAGTTAATGTTGAAGATGAAAATCACATACCATTATTTAAAAAAGTATACCAAAACCATGGTAATTATGAATTTTTACAATTCTTATTGAATCATGGTGCAAATTCTGAAAATTGTGATTTAAA
Organism: Pecoramyces ruminantium; assembly: GCA_000412615.1. Classification (NCBI taxonomy): domain Eukaryota; kingdom Fungi; phylum Neocallimastigomycota; class Neocallimastigomycetes; order Neocallimastigales; family Neocallimastigaceae; genus Pecoramyces; species Pecoramyces ruminantium. The sequence continues at coordinate 14,895 of ASRE01012618.1, forward strand.
TCATTTTAACTTTATAACTTCTATATCTAATTAAATAATTTAGTAATAATTAAATAGAGAAAAAATAATTTTTTTTTTTTTTTTTTTTTTTTTTTTTTGAATTAAGTATAAATGTAGTAATGTAAATAATTTTCTAAATATTTTGTACATTAAAAAAAAAAAAAAAAAAAAAAAAAAAAAAAAAAAAAAAATAATAAATTTTTGTTTATATATAAAAATTTAATTTATATTTATGCTATTATTTTAATTATTGTTAATATATTTTCTTTTTTCTTTTTTTTTTTTTTTTTTTTTTTTTTTTTTTTTTTTTTTTTTTTTTTTTTTTTTCTTATTTATTTTTTTAATTTGTTTTATTTTTTATTTCATAAAAAATATTTAATTGTATACATATTTATTATCTATCTAATTATATATATAGGAAAAAATTAAAAAAAAAAAAAAAAAAAAAAATAATAAACTTATTTATTTATTCAATATATAAATAAAAAAAAATAGTATTTTCTGGATTATTATATATTTTGATCGAAATTTATATAATACTATTTATATTTATTAATTTTTCATTGATTTTATCTAAATTAAATAAAATTTTAATTTCATTAAAATGATTTATTAAAATAATTATACAAAATTTCTTAAAAATTTTATTTTTCCCATAAAGTATACCGTTAATGCACTACACATCCATATACAAAATGCATAAATTGGTGAAAAGTAAATTGGATGGAAAGTTGTTGAATATAATTTGTAATGACTAAATATATCTAAATAGAGCACATGAATTAAATAAATACCTATAGATAATTCTGAAAGTTTTAATAGTAATTTTTTAAAGTTTCTAATTCTGAATAAAATATTAAGTAATTTACTAATTGAATATCTAAAGAATAAAAATATAAAAATACCAGAAATGCATACGTTTAATGAATTATTGTCACCGAATTTAGTATATTCTTCATTAATTTTTAAACTTATTATAACTTTAATAAAAAATGTAAATATTAAGCAAAAAATTCCAGTAATATAAATGATTGTTAAATGTAGCTTCTTAATATTAACTATGCTTAAGAAATATCCTAATATTAGGTAACTAGTAAATCCACTAACAAAATACATCATACATTTTCCAATTAAATCATCAAGAGGTTTAT
>ASRE01012683.1:0-13405 GCA_000412615.1 Pecoramyces ruminantium
TTACTTTTAATTTCAGATTTTAATTCTTCTTTCAAGTTTTTTGATTCTATATGTAAATTATGTTTTTGGATTTCACAATCTTTTTCTTCTTTCTCTTTTATTTTCAATGAATATTTTATTTTATCTAGTTCTTTAACAATTTCTTGATTTTTATTTAATAATTCTTTTATTTTTAGTTTATATTCTAAATTTTTTTTAGTTTCACTTTCATTAATATTTTTTAATTTTACATATTCAATATTATAATTTTTAATTTTTTGATTTAATAATATATTTAATTTAGTACTTTTTTTAAATTCTTTTTGTATTTTAGTGATAATTTTCTTCGAATTTTGATATTTAGTATTTAATATTTTATGATTATTACTTAATTCATCATATAATTTTGAATTTTCTTCAGATTTTTCTTTTAAACTATTAATTTCATCTACTTGTACTTCTTTATTTATTTTTTCAATATTTTCTGATGATGTATTATTTATTTTATCATTAATATTTTCTTTTTTATTTTGTTCTATAAAGATATTATATTTTTCTTCTAAATTTTTATTTTTTTCTAATATCTCATCATATAATTTTAAATTTTTATTATAATTCTCCTTAAGTACTTTATTTTCTTTGATTGTACTATTATATTTTTCAATTAATTGTTCATTAATTTCTATCATTGATTGCAATTGTTTTTTAATATCAATATTTTCATTTTCAAGAGTATTAATTAATTCATTTCCTTCATTAATATCTTTCATTAAATTATTAATATGACAACTACAAAGTGAAAGACTATGACAAATATTAACACATAAACTAATAAATACTAATATATCATCATTAGGATATCTTTCTGATGCTGATCGAATATGTGCAAAACATCCAACTAATAAATCAATTATATTTTCAATTTGTTTTTTTTTAACTATAGGTAAACCTGGAAAGTTTTGGCCTGTAAAACTTCCTTTAAATGCATATATTGAACCATCAATTGTTGAAAGTAGTTCTTCAATGTTGTCAAAAAATCTTTTCTGTAATTGTTCATATCTTATACCATCTACATCCCTCAATGATCTAATATCTCTTAGGTAATTAGCTAAATTTTTAATCTGTTTTCTTAAAGGTCTTTCACCATTTAATAACCTTTCATTTTCTTTCATTAAATAATTATTTTGTTCAACTATTGATGCATTGTCCTGTTTTTGTTTTTCTATCAGACTTTTTAATTCATCTATTTGAATATCTTGATTATTTGTTACTGAAGATGAAATTGCTTTATTTATTATAATATTAATATCATTTTCATTTTCATTTACTTTTTTTGATATAGTATTTTTTTCATTATCTCTAATAATTTGTTTTATTTCATTATTTCTATTTGAATTTATATCAATTATATCTTTATTTTTATTTAAAGATTCATAAGATAATCTTAAAGCTTGACTTCTTTCTATGAGGTCAATTGTACTTTGAAGATTTGATATATAATGGTTTTGTTCATTCTTGTTCATTTTTTTTTCTATATAATTATTATTAATAAATTTTATTTAAAGTTATAAATAAATTTTTGTATTTTCATCAATACATTTATTAATATTGCAAATAAGTTTTCTTGATGATTTATTAATTACTTTTTAATAAATTTAATTTATAATTAATTTTTATAAAGCTTAATTAATAATTATTTATTATTCCTCAAAAAAATTATAATTTTGTTTTTATTTTCTCGGAAATTTTATTATCTTTATTTTAAATTTTTGATAATTATTAAAATTATTATAATTTTTGATTTAAAAATTTAAAAAACAAAGATAATAAATGGTATATGTACATAAAATAAATCATAAACTCCGCATTAAAAATTAATTTTATTTTAATGTTTTAATTATTTTCAAAGTTTATTATATATAAAAATATAAAAACTAATATACAATATGGATTTTTTTTTTTTTTTTTTGAAAAATCTAGTTAATATTAATAAATTAAGGATAATAATATTTTAATTATTAATTGAATATTTTAATAATTAGTTAAAATTATAATGGCTAAAAAAAAAGGTGATAAAAAAAGAGGAAATAAAGGTGTGAAATCAGAATATCAATTGTTAAAAGATGAAGAAAGTCGAAGAAGAATGATAGAGTTAGCGGCAGCTAAATTAAAAGTATTATTGAAAAAATTTATAAAATATTTTGAGTATAATATAAAAAATATTAAATATATATAAAAATTTTAATTTTTAGGAAAAAGTAGAATTTGAAGAAAAAAATAGTAAATTAAATATGTTAAAAATCAATAATAGATGGCGGGAAATCATGAAAATTGGTAATATTTATGCAGTCACAAGATTGAAAATCCATAATAATATCAAATAAAAATTTAATTTTAATATAATTATTTTATATATATATCTTTTAGCAAAATCAAAAGAATTAAAAAATCAAGCTGAAATTTTAGAACAAGTTCATCAAAGACAATTTGATAGAAAAAATTATACAATTAAAAGTTTAGAACAAGAAATTTTAGAAGCTAATAAGCAATTTTCAACTGCCCTTCAATCCCATTTAATTAATGTAGATAATTTAATAGATTTACAAGTAAAAAGATTAAATAATTTAGAACTTCAATTTTCAGTTGATTTAAATATGCTTGAAAATGAATTTAATACTGAAAAATCAAAACTTCAATCACAACATATTAAAGAGAAATCAAATATAATGGGAATTATTAATAGAATGGAACAAGAATATTTAGAAGAAGAAGCAGATTCAAAACATGAACATCAGAGTATTAGAGATGATATTCGCAATAAAGTAATGATATATAAAATATATATATAATTTAGTATATAAATAGTTTTTTTTTTTAAAAAAATAATGTATATATATATATAATTTTATTTTAAGAATCTTGAAGAAAAACATGCATTAAGAATTCAATTGGAAAGTGTTATTGAAGATTTATGGAAAAAATTTCATGATGTAAATATTATAATAACATAATACTTAAATAAAAGACTATTTCAAAAAAATGCATATATAAAAATATTAATATAATATGTAAAAAAAAATGAAAATAAAGGTATTAGATCAATATAATGCAAATACAGAAATATGGAAAAAAGATTTTGAAGATTTAAAAACTAAAGATAGAGATCATTCAAAAGAAATTGAATTACAAATGAAAAAATTAACAAAATTACAAGTATAAAATCTATTAATTAAATGTATTAATATTATTTTAAATTATTTATTATTAATTAATAAATAATTAAAAATAATTTTATTAAAAATATAAAATTAGGATATGATAGTAAAATTAAAAACAAAATATTCTAATAATCATAAAGAATATAATCAGAAAAATCAAATTTTGAAAAAAGATAAAGAATTAATTCAATCACATTTTCAAGAATTAAAAAGAAAATTAAATAAATATAGAGAAAATGAAAAAGAAAAATTAATCAATTTAACAACAATGAGTAATAAAACAATAAAGAATTTAAAAGAAAAAGTAAATATGGCTGAAAAAATTTTAAGATTAGCAGAAATGAATAGAAAGATGGAAATGGAAGAAGAAAAAATAAATCCTTTCCAAATGAATTCATTTGAAATTGATCCTTCAATAGAAGCAGAAATTGAAGAATATAAAAACCAATTAAAGAATGAAGTTAAAACAGCATTAAAGGAAGAAAATCAAAATATTGATTCATCTAATATTGATGAAGATAAAGTAATCATAAAATAACAATAATATTAATTAAATAAAATATAATATATTAAATATTCAATAATATATTTATTCTTATATTATATATATCAATATAAAAAATAAAAAAGGATCCAGATAAAATTGTTTATGAAGAAGAAACTGATTTTTCATATATAGAATTATTTTATAAAAAATTTAATAAAGTTTTATTAGATAAAATATTAATGAAAAATAAAAAAAATTATTTAAATGAAGAAAATGCTAGACTAAAAGCAATTCTTAAACAATACCTTGATGGTATATCTGTAAATGCAGAAATTCTTGAACAAATAAATCCATTATTGGTTGTTAATGGTAAAATTAAATTATTTATAATAATTTATAATATAAATATATTATTATATTATTTTAACTGTTCTAACTTTATTTATTAATACATTCATATTATTTTATAGGACGAACAAATGCACCGTAAGTATTACTTAGTATTATATAAAAGATTAATTAAATTATATTATAATATAGTAAGCTTTATTTAATATTTTTTTTTTTTTTAATAGAATTATGGAAGGCGATTCGAATATAACATGTATTGAAGCTCAACATATTATGGGAAAAACAATATTCTAATAATATTAAAATATAATATAAATTAAATAGTACAATATAAATTATAAATTTGTATATATTAATATATATTGTATATGTATGTAAATATAAAATTGAAATAATAAAAATTTTTAATTCAAATCATTAAAATTAAATAATAAATTTTAAATATATTTCATTGTTTTTGAAAGTTTAAAAAGTTAAAAAAAAGTACAATAAAAATTTTTGATAAAAAATAAAAAATATTAATAAATTGTAAATTATATTATAAATAAAGTTTTTTGAAAAAAAAATTATAAAATCATTTTTCTATTACTATTAAAATATTTTTTATTTCAAATATTAAATGTGTATATTAATTAATTAATAGAAATGAATAATAAATTGGGAAAGAATAATATTATATTAAATGCAAAGCAAACAATTGATAAATTTCAAAATAAAAAAATTATTAAAAATAAAATTAATGATATACAAATAGAATTAGAACAAAATGAAGAAGAGAAAAAGGTATTAAATTTTTTAAAAAAAAATTTCATGAAAAATTATATAGTTTTATCTTTTTAATATAAATATATTTATTTAATATAATAGCAATTGCAAACAAAAATTGAAGATCTTAAAACATTAATAAAACAAAAAAAAGAAAATACCATACATTATAATAATTTAAGAAGAAAAGATGGTAATTTTTTATTTAATTTATAAATTTAAAAATATATTTATATACTAATTTTAATTTTTACAGCCGAAAAATTTATTCATCCACATTTTAAAGCTAAAACTGATGATATCATTGTTCCTTCACCTTCCCTGTTTGGAGAAGTAACAAAAAAATAGTTTTTATAATATTATTAATATTTATTTTCAATTCTAAAATTAATTATTATTATATATAAGAGTCTAAAAATACCAAATATAATAAAAAATGAAGACAATACAATTAACAATATACCACCATCTAATAATAAAATTGTTAAAACTGATAATATAAAAGGTCATATAAAGAAAAAAATTTATGAAAATCATCGTTTAATGATTTCAAAACTACGGAATGATATATATCAGGGTTTTGAAACAAGTGAAGATATTATAGAAGAAAAGGTAATTTCTTATTTTATTCATATATATTTTTTTAAAAAGAAACTAATAGAACAATATATATTTTAATAAAGGGTGTTTATCCTTTAATCGAAAACAAAGTACTTCCAATAGATGGTGATTTTACTCCATTATTTAGTCAATATACCCCAAATGCTTTTTTTAAAAGTAAAAAATGCAAAATGCATTTATTTTATAATCAGTTAAATAAAAATAAATACACTTTTTATGATAAACGTATTGAAGATCAAATGATATTAAATAAACCAAAGAAAGAGCCGAATGTAATTTATATAATTATAATAAAATTATTATTTAATTACTAATATATATATTAAAATAATTATTAATTAATGAACAGATACCTATTATTAAAGAAGTTGAAAAGGCTATTAATGAAATAGAACTAAGAAGAGAAAATGGAAATAAACAAGAATATAAAGAGGCAAAAACACCACCTGTATCAAAAATGCCTTCATCTGAAGGTATATATATAATATAATATTAATATAATATTAAAATATATTTTAAAATTTATATATTAATATTTATATATAATTTATATAAATATTCAAGAAATAAATTATCAAGATATGGTAGATATAAATGTTGGACCTGTGATATATATTGATAGAGGTTATTTTACAACACATATGCCAATATATCAAAATTTTAAAAAAAAGCATCTAAATACTTTATGGGGTGATATTATGATAATTTTGGAAGAAATTGAAGATTTTTGTCAAATATATTTAAGTAATATAGATAAACATATATAATTTTTCTTTATTATTATTTATTAGTAATAGTAGTTGTCGTTGTTGTTATTTTTGTTGTTATTGTTATTGTTTATAATATTTAAATAAATATAATAATAATAGTAAAAATAAATAGTATATTAGTATTTATTGATTATATATAATATATATAAATTTATTAATATTAATTTTTTTATTTTTCAATCTATAAAAAGTTATGTTTGCTGAAATTAGTTGTGAAAAACTAGAAAAAATAGCGTCAAGAGATTTTTTTGATAAACCAACAATTGAAGACATATATGATTGTTTTGTATATAGAGAAAAAGTAACTATTAAATATTATTTTATATTTTTTCAATATTTTATTTCAGTTAATATTTATGTATTTATATATATTATATAAAATAGATTGAAAATTACATAAATAATTCAGTAAAAATATTTTTTAATAATCAAGCATTTGTTGAAAAAGTTATAAGAAAAGTTCAAAATACATGGAAAACATTTCTCCAAAGGTAAATATAAATAAATGTTTATATATAATTAATTAATTATCAATATATTATTTTATTTAGATGTATAAATTTCATATAGAAATAAATATAAAAAAGCTGTGATCAACCATAAAGCAAGTTATGTAATAGCATGTTTCTATAATAGAGTATTAAAGCAAAGAATAATTAATGAAATGATAAAAGTAAATTTTTTATTATTGAAGATAAAATAAAATAGATATAAAATCAAAATAAACAATAAAAATAATATGAAATATAACATTTTTTAATAAATAATAATAATAAATAAAATAAAAATACTAATAATTTTTATTTTTTATTATTTTATCATACACTAAAATGAAAATATTTATAAGAATAAATATTTATCACATAGAGCAATTTTATACGAAAATAATAAGAAATTTTTTTCAAAATGGGAATTACTAAAAGAAAGAAGAAGGTTAATATATATATATAAATATAAATATAATATATATAAATAATATTAATATACTAAATAAATATATTTTTTAGAACTATTATTCATATTCCTTCTATTTCAAGAAGAATAAGAAAGCAGTTTGATAATATTAAATATTTACAAACATTTCAATTTGGAAGGTAAATTATTATTTAAAATTTTTATAATAAGACAATAATGAAAAATAATAAAAAAAAATATTAATTCATTTTAACAAATAATAATAATAATAATAATAATAATAATAATAATAATAATAATAATATAAGGTTATTAGATTTCCAAGATCCATTAGTTAAATTAATTTTTGTACTACCATACAATATTGAATTTAATATAGATATAATGAACGAAATAAATTTCATATTCGGTATATAAGAATTAAATGAATAATATTAATATACTTAATATTATATTAATTATATATATATATATATATATTTTAGAAAAAAAATTTGGAGTTAGTATATTTAAAAATGATAGAATAAAAATAGTATATGCTAAGATGGCTGAAAAAATAAATTCATCATCATCTTTAACATCTATGATTTTATATGATCCAGGAACTATTAAAAGTATTAAAAATTTAATTGATGACAAATCTTCAACTTATATAATTCCAGGTATTATTGGAAAATTAGATATGGAACTTAGTTATGTATGTAAATTATTATTATTATTATTATTATTATTATTATTATTATTATATTCATAATTTATTATTTATTATTAATTATTAATTATTAATTATTATAAAATAATATATTGAAATCATTTATATAATAAAATTAAATAGTATTTAAATATACCAATACTTTCTCCTGAAGTTGAAAAATTCAAATACATATTTTCAAAATCCGGCGCTCGTCAAATTTTAAGAAATAATAAAGTATCAATACCACCAGGTTATTAAGATTTATTCTAAATTTATAAACTTATTAATTATTAATAATAATAATAAATAATAATACATTTTAATACATTTTTAGGAGTAGAATGTGTTCATGATTATGATGGTTTTTATGTATCATTAATTAGATTAATTGTTGATAATAAAAAATATAAACGATGGGTATTTAAAATAAATTCAACAATAAATTGTGTTGGAATAGCTTATATTGGTATCAAGTTCTCATTAATATAAATATTTGTATATTAATATTTATTTATTAATATTTTAATATATTAAAATTAATTATTTTCACTTTATAATTATAGATATAAAAGATTATTCTTTTATAGATGATTTATTAAATTATAATAATGAAAATACAGATGAAGAATTAAAGCAATTTATCGAACCATTCAGAGAAGAAATAATGAAAAAAGTAAATATAATTAATAAAGAAGCATATCCAAATTGGGTTGAATATCGTTTGGATTTCTTAAAATACGGTGGAATTATCGAAGCCATCCCACCAGTTGAATTTAATAAATTAAAAACAGTTTCATCACATATATTTATACAACCTGGTGGAAAAATTGAAATTATTGGAACTCAAGAACAAGTATAATATTAATTAATCATAATAATAATTTTAATTTATTGAACATAAAAAAATATTAATATATTATTTAATATTATAAAGATATATTTAAATCCATTTGAGTATTTTGGAAGTTTGTATCCTCAAAATGCAGTTTCATATAGTGAAATATACAATTCTACAATAAAAATTGCAAATATATGTTTTAAATATGGTATAATTGGACATCTTACTATCGATTATATAATTTGGAAAAATGAAAGAAATGTAATATACCAAGATTAAATATTTTACATTAATAAGTTCAAATTATTTAAATATCTAATATGAATTTAATATTATAATATAAATATATAAGAATAATATGTATTGGATTTCTGGACTTAAGCCTGGTTATATTCAGTCATTTGATAATTGTAAAATGTTTTATCTTATTAGTGGTGTAGAATTTAATCCAAGAACTGGTTTTTTAACAATTGATTTGAATTCTCGGAAAAAAAGAGAATTTAAATATATATCTCAAATTAAAAATTTTAATATGGTAAATACTATTTCTTTAGTTATATTTAAATATTATTAAAGAGATATTAATTTTTAATCTTTTTTTATTTTTTATTTTTTATTTTTTATTTTTTTTTTTTTTTGGTTTCTAAATTATAAAAATATAAATATTATAAATAAAAAAAAAAAGGAACGGGTAATGAAAACTATTATGGAAGGAAAATATGGAAAAAGCAAAATTGAAAAAAGAATAGGATTTTATACTAATAAAATATATCATTCAAATATTGAATTTTTTAATATTGATACATTGGCAGTATTATGTCAAGGTGAAGGACTTACTTATTCAAATGAAGTAATTTTATTAATAATTTTTTTAATTTATATTAAAGCAAAAGTTAAATAATAATATATTATTAAATTATAAATTAATTTAAAATATAACTTTATATTATAATTTTAATATAAATATTATTAATATATGGATCAAAAATCAAAAGAATCATAAAGGAACTATTATATCTACCTATGAAAATATATATTCTAAATTTTTATCAGCGATGTAATAATAATAACAATAATTATAAAAATAATAACAAAAATAATAATAATAATAATAATTATAATAATAATAATAATAATAATGATAATAATAATACATTCATTTTATTATATATATATATATTTATTTATTTATTTATTTTTTATTCTCAAAAATAATAAAGTTTAATTGAAGAATCATACCAAAATATATTTAAATTATTACTATCTTTGCTTATTCATATTGAAAGAAATATAATATCAGATAAAATTAAAGGATCAAACAATTTTTATGTAAATATTAAAATTATATAATAATCAAAAAATAAATCATTAAATAAATAAATAAAATTAATATATAAATATTAAATAGGAAATATTAGATTTTGTTAATACTCGAATTTCAGAAATAAATATGTACAATAAACCCAGTAGTAAAAATATAATTAAAGATAAAGAAGATAAAGATAATTGTATTAAAGAAAAAGAAGTATTTAAATACACAAATATACCCTATTCAATTAAAACCACATCAAAAACGAAAAACTGTCCTGAAATATTTTATAACATTTTAGAATCAGATGAATATATTTCAGGACCGAAGACTGATTTCGAAATGTCTATACATGAAAAAATTGATATGCCAAATATATATCCATTATTTATTAATCCTGTTTCATCTACATATAATCCATATTGGAAGAATGGCCTTGATTCTAAAATGGCATTAATGGATCCAGAAACAGTGGCACTTTTAACTAAAGAAATACCATCTAATAAATATATTAAACAAATTAAATCATTCCAGAAAATGCAGACAAGGGAAAAGAATAAATATATTAAGGATATAAAAAAGAATGATAAATTAAAATCCAAAGGACAAATAAAGATGTTCTTTAATAAAGCTGAAGAAATATTAACTAAAAAAGAAGAAAAGAAAAAAGAGGAAGAAGAAAGAGCAAAGCAAATTAAAAAGCAACAAATGGAACTTGAAAAAGATAAAGAAAATGAAAAAGACAAACAAATTAAAAAGCAACAAATGGAACTTGAAAAAGATAAAGAAAATGAAAAAGACAAACAAAAAACAAATGATGAAATTGAAAGTGATATTCTTAATAGATTAACGTCATCAATTAGATCATCATCAAATGATCTTGATTACAAGAGTCAAAGCAGTGTGATAAATAATATAAACTTTAGTGAAGATCAATATGAAATAAACTCAACATCAATACTGAATTTAATACATGATAAAAATAATTATGATTCAAATTCTTATTCTGATTTAGATGATTCTGACTCAGATAGTAAATCAGAATTAAATAATGAAGATGAAGATGATCTAGATGATGAATATGATAGTGAAAGTAATATGTTAAATGATTATTTTAATGATGATAATGAAAATGATAAAGATGATGATAATAAAGATGATGAAAATAATAATAATATTAATAAAGGTGATGATGAAAATGAAAATTAAAATGAAAATAATGATAATTATTAATAATAAAATACAAATGATAATTATAAAAATTTTATAACATTATTAATTAAAATTTTTTTAAATTAAATATTATAAAAAAAATACTTCTGTATATAATCCAATAAAAATAAATTATTTTAAAATAAACATATAATTAATTAAAATAAAGTTTATTTTTAATTTTCTTTTTTTAAATAATAAACATTTTTTTTTTTTTAATTTATTTTTTTTTTTTTTTTTTTTTTTTTTTTTTTTTTTTTTTTTTTTTTTTTTTTTTTTTTTTTTTTTCTTTATTTTTTTAATAACTGTTTGTGATTAAAAAAATGCAATTTTTAGAAATTAATAATAAAAAAACTTATAAAAATTCATATGAAAATTATTTTAATATACAAAATAAAATTAATAATAATTATTTAAAAAATAATTATGAATATTTTAATAATAAAAATAATTTTCATAGTGAACATTTTTTTTTAAATATTGATAATATTTATAATAATTTTTTTTATAACACAGAAAATAATGAAACACAGTTTTTAAATGATAATTTTTCAAATGATTCAAATAATACTGATAATTATTATAATTTATTATCTTTTGATAATATTATAAACAATAAATGTTGTTTAAAAAGAGATAATATTTTTTTATTAAATATTGATAATAATAATTATAATAATAATAATAATAATAATAATAATAATAATAATAATAATAATAATAATAATAATAATGAATTACAATGCAATCAAAAAAATAATTATTTTTCATTATTAAATTTTAATAATCATACAGAAATTAAATCAAAATCAAACTTTTATAATAATCTTAAAGACAATTTTCATAATTGTAAAGAAGGTAAATTTATTATTTAAAAATAATATAAATTATTTTATAATTGTATTCTTATTTTTTACAAAAATTTTTTTTTTGAAGAATTAAAATTTCAGCTATTAGAAATATATAAACCAAATAATATAAGCGATTATCAGATATATAAAGAAAATCATTGTTATAATAACAATGATTGTTCAGATTTATCTCTAAAAATTTTAAATCTTAAAAATGATTTAGAAAAATCACTTATCCAAACAGTACAAAATTTTGGTCTTGGTTCATATAATATAAATATAATTGGTATATAATCATAAATACATAAATATACATTAAAATTAATATCAATTTCATATTATATATATTGATTTTTCCTTTTATTTTAATTAATTATTATTAAAAATAAGATGATATAAAAGATTTAATATATCAAATTGATTTAACATTACAAAAATTAGAAAATAATAACGAAATACTAAAGAATAATAGTGAAAAGAAAAATAAAAGAATTCCAAAAATTTGGAAAATAAAACCTCCTGAAATTAAAATAGATATTGAACAAAATATAAATGATGAAATTAATAAAATAGACAAGATATCATCTCAAAATTTAATTAATAAAAATAAAAACATTAATACAATTAACAAGAATGATATTAATAATAGAAATAAAAATTTAATTAATACTAATGAAAAATTAGAAAAAAATTTTGAAAATTATATATCAAGAAGTATTAATCAATTATCAAAGGAAACTAAAAAATCTATGAAAAAAATATCATCATTAACTAATATTTCAAAGAATAAATTAAATTTATCAACTGAAAGACGATATACCATTGATTTTGACAAATTTTATTCTTTAATTGAAAAGACACAAAATTTATTAAATACAATGAATAAATTTGAAAAAATTCAACATAATCAACACTATCAAATATTATATAAAATATGTAATGCTAACTAATAAAAAATAATATTATAAAATAATAAAAAGATTATAATAAATATTTTATATATAATTTATATAAATATATATTATATATTATTAATATAAAATCACCTATTATAAATAATATTTAATTAATAATAATATGGAGAAGAATAAAAAATTATAAACAAGGATAAAATATATTAAATAATAAAATATATTACTTTAATATTTATAATTATAAATACTCGGATTACACATTTCAATAATAATAATAATATAAAATTAAAAAAAAAAAATAATAAATTATATATTATAAAAATTTAATTTATATGAAAAAGATCTTCTGTTAATTTTATATTTAATAATTTATAAATTATTTATTTATTTATTTATTTATTTATTTATTTATTAATTTATTTATTTATTTATTTATTTATTTATTTATTTATTTATTAATTTATTTATTAATTTATATATT
>ASRE01012701.1:0-17408 GCA_000412615.1 Pecoramyces ruminantium
TGTAATTATACAATGTATATTTTGGATAAATATATGAAACCAGTTCCTATTGGAATTGAAGGTGAAATTTATATAGGAGGATATGGTGTTGGTAAAGGATATCTTAATCGTGAAGAATTAACAAAAGAAAAATTTGTTGATAATCCATATAACTTTGATAATGATAATCATAATAAGATTATGTATAGAACTGGAGATCTTGGTAAATGGATGTCAAATGGAGAAATTGATTATTTAGGAAGAATCGATTTCCAAGTTAAAATTCATGGACAAAGAATTGAATTAGGTGAAATTGAAAGTACAGTTCAAGAAATGAAAGAAATTAAACGATGTGTAGTAATTGATAAGAAAAAAGAAAATGATGATAAATATCTTGTTTGTTATTATATTTCATCAGAAGAAATATCAAGTAGTAATATTAGAAAATTCTTAATTTCAAAATTACCAAGATATATGGTTCCTAATTATTATATTAGAATATATGATATTCCATTATCAAGTAGTGGTAAATTAAATAGAAAAGAATTACCAGAACCAAATAATAAAGATTTCATTACTGAAGAATATATTGAACCAGAAACAGAAATTGAAAAAGTCATTTGTAAAATTTATAGTGATCTATTTAATATTCCAGAAAACCAAATTGGAAGGATGAGTGATTTCTATGAATTAGGTGGTGATAGTTTAAATGCTATTCGTATTATTTCTGCTATTGAAAAAGAATTAAATGTTAAAATATATATCAAAGATATTATGTCTTATTCTATTATATCTGATTTAGGTAAATTTATTGAAAAACTTCTAAATGATAATAATCGTCAAATAGAAATTATTGAAAAACATAATAAAAAAGAATTTCCTGTAACATCACAACAATTAGGTGTATACATTGATTCAATTAAAAATCCAAATAGTGTACTTTATAATATTCCAAGTATTTTCAAATTAAACAAAAATTTGAATATTGAAAAAATTAAAGGATTTAATGAATTATTTAAAAAACAAGAAATCTTTAGAACTAAATATTATGAAAAAGAAATCAATGGAAAAACTGAAATTTATGGATATATTGATGATAATTGCTTATTAAAATTTGAAGAATATACATATGATAATGTAAATACATTTGTTAGGCCATTTAATTTATCCGAAGCACCATTAATAAGAGTTGGATTTATTAATGATAAAGTATTATTAATAGATATGCATCATATTATTTCAGATGGTTCTACTATTTTAATTATTTTAAATGAAATTAATAAATATTATTATGATAAAGAAATGGAAGAATTAAAAATACAATTTAGTGATTATGCAATTGATTTAAATGAAAAGAAAAATAAAGGATATTTCAAAAACGAAATTGAATTTTATAAAGACCTCTTTTCAGATGAATATGATACATTAAATATTCCTAAAATAAATAAATATACTATTGATAAAATAGTAAATGAAAATAATGTTCCAAATATATGTGAAAAAGTAATTGATAAATCTACTAGTAAATTAGTTAACAAATTTATTAAAAAACATAATATTAGTAAGACAGCATTATTCATTATTATTTATGGATATGTTTTATCCAAATATAGTGGTCAAGATTCAATTTATACTTCAATTATTAGTTCAAATCGTAATAATCATTATATTGAAAATATGGCTGGTATGTTTGTTAGTACTCTTCCATTGCTATTGAAATATATTGATGGTGTTAGTTCATTTTTGAATATTATTAAGAAAAACATGGAATTATTAATTAACACATATAATAATCAAAATATTTCTTTATCAAAAATAAGTGATACATTGAAATTAAAGAAAATTAATAATTCATTTATTTTCCAACCAAAAGCATCTTATGAAAATGATTTTATTAATAAAGATTCTATTACAGATTTATCCAATGAAATATATTCTATTTATGAAAACCAAAATGAATTTAATAAAAATAAAAATTCCAAATTTGATATAACATTTAATGTCGTAGAAAATAGAGATAACTATTTAGTTTCAGTCGAATATAATAAAGAATTTTATGATTCTATTATTATTAATAATATTATTGATAGTTTTATTGAAGTCATTCAAAATATTAATAGCTTCGAAAATAATATTAATAGTATTGAATATATTCCAAGAATTGAAAAAGAAAAAATTATTAATGAATTTAATTCCGATGTAAATAAAAATGAATGTAATAGATTATATCATGAAGAATTTAGCAGAATTGCAAAAATGAATCCTGAAACATGTGCCATTGTATATAATGATGTTAAAATGACTTATAAAGCATTGGATGAAAAGAGTAATTCATTAGCTCATTATTTACGTGAACATGGTGTTCAAAGAAATGATATCATTCCAATCATTTCTGATCGTTCCCCATCATATATTATTGGTACACTGGCTATTTCGAAAGCAGGTGCTGCATTTTTACCAATTGATAAAAAATTACCAATGGATCGTATTAGCTTCATATTAGATGAAGTGAATCCAAGTATTATTCTTTTCAATAATACAAACGATATAATTAAAAATTTCGATAATGAAAAGTATACTATATACGATTTAGAAAATCATAATTACAACCAAAATAAGAATTCCATTGGTAATATTAATGATCCTGATGATATATGTTATGTATTATTCACTTCAGGTACTACTGGAAAACCAAAAGGTGCTTCAGTTAGTCATTTCAATATTTATAATTATGTTAGATCTTTTGATTCCGATAATAATTTAAATAATAATTTTTTTATATTTAATCTTTTCATTAAGAGTAATAATATAAATAATGTTTTAGCTTTATCCAACTTTTCATTTGATGTTTCTCATATTGAAATAACATTAAGTTTAGTTCATGGATTAAGTATCATATTAGTAGATGATATTTTGTATTATGATATATATTTATTATCAAAATATATTATTAAAAATAATGTTGAACTTATTAATACAACACCAAGTAGATTTAGATTATTTATGGAAAATGAAGAATTTAAAAATTCAATTAATGATGTCAAAGCCGTTATTTTAACTGGTGAAGTATTATCAAAAGAATTATGTAGAGATATTCATGCATGTTCAACATGTAAGATATATAATGGATACGGTCCAACTGAATATGCGGTTGATTGTTCATTTATTGAAGTCGATGAGAATAAGGAAGGGGTGATTACCATCGGAAAACAATTATGTAATTGTAAAATGTATATTTTAGATAAATATTTAAAACAAGTTCCAGTTGGAGTAGAAGGTGAAATTTATATTGGAGGATATGGTGTTGGTAAGGGATATCTTCATCGTGAAGAACTAACCAAAGAAAAATTCATTGAAAATCCATTCAATCTTGAAAACGATAAGCATAACAAAATTATGTATAGAACTGGTGATCTTGGTAGATGGACAATAAATGGTGATATTGAATATTTGGGAAGAATCGATTTCCAAGTCAAAATTCATGGACAAAAAATTGAATTAGGTGAAATAGAAAGTACAATTCAGGAAATAAATGAAATTAATCATTTTATAGTAATTGATAAAATGAAAGAAAATGGTGAAAATTATTTAATATGTTATTATGTATCTAATAATAATGATAATAATGATAATAATATTACAGGAAAAGATATTAGAGGATTATTAAAAAGAAAACTTCCATTATACATGATTCCAAATTACTTTATCAAGATTGATTCAATACCAATCACAAATAATGGTAAATTAGATAGAAAAGCATTACCAGAACCATGTAAAAATGATTTCATTACTGAAGATTATATTCCTCCTGAAACGGAAATTGAGAAAATAATATGTAAAATTTTCAGCGAAATATTTAGTATTCCGGACAATGAGATTGGAAGAATGAATGACTTTTACGAATTAGGTGGTGATAGTATGAATGCCATTCGTGTTATTTCCAGAATTGAAAAGAATTTCAATACAAAATTATATATTAAGGATATTATATCTCATTCTGTTGTATCTGATTTAGCACAATATATTGAAAAATTAATGTGTGATCATAATCGTCAAATGGAGATAATTGAAAAACGCAATAAAAAGGAATTCCCAGTAACATCACAACAATTAGGTGTTTATATTGATTCCATAAAGAATCCAAATAGTATTATTTATAATATTCTTAATGCATTTAAGTTGAATGAAAATATTAATATCGAAAAGGTTAAGGAATGCTTATTACATATATTTGAAACACAAGAAATCTTTAGAACAAAGTATCATGAAAAAGAAATTAATGGTAAAAAAGAAATATATGGATTTATTGATGATGAATGTACACTTTCCTTTGAAGAATATACCTATGACACGATTCATCAATTTATTCGACCATTCCACTTATCAGAAGCACCATTAATTAGAATTGGTTTTATCAATCACGAAATCTTATTAATTGATATTCATCATATTATATGTGATGGTACTACAATATCAATTATTATAAATGAATTAAATAAATTATACAATAATGAAAAAATTGAAGAATTAGAAATTCACTATAGCGATTATGCCATTGATATGAATGAAAAGAAAAATAATGGTTATTTCAAAAAACAAATTGAATTCTATAAGAAAATATTCTCCAATGAATATGACATATTGAATATACCTAAAAAAGATAAAATTATTAATAATTTTGAAGAAAATACAAAAGAAAATGATTCTAATAAATGTGATCAATTAATTGATGAATCCACAAGTCATTTAATTAATGAATTTATTAAGAAGCATAATCTTAGTAAAACTGCGTTCTTCCTCACTATCTATGGATATGTTTTATCTAAATATAGTGGACAAGACACCATTTACACCTCTATTATGAGTGCTAATCGTAATAATCATTATATTGAAAATATGGCTGGTATGTTTGTTAGTACTCTTCCATTGCTACTGAAATATGATCATGAAAATGTAACCACATCATTCCTGAATACAGTTAAAAAAAATATGGAATTATTAATTAATATTTATAATAATCAAGATGTATCATTTTCAGAATTAACAAATGAATTAAAATTAAAGAAAATGAATAATTCATTTATTTTCCAGCCAAAAATTAGTAATAATAATATCAATAATAATTTTATATTCTCTGAATATAAGGATTCCGAAAAAATAATTGGAATGAAAACTGAAGATCTCATTAGAAATTCTAAATTTGATATCACTATATTTATTAATGAATATGAAAATGAATACTTAATCTCCATTGAATATAATCCAACGATGTATGATTCCACCATCATTCAAAGTATTTTGAAAAGTATGCTAGAAGTTTCTAAGTATGTTGAAAATTTCGAAAATAATAGTAGTCATACCATTGAATATATTCCAAGAATTGAAAAAGAAAGAATCATTAATGAATTCAATTCTGATATCGATAAATATGGAGGGGACAAATTTTATCATGAAGAATTTTCAAAAACAGCGAAACAATATCCAGAAAAGTGTGCTGTTGTATGTAATGATGAATATATTAGCTATAGGGAACTGGATGAAATGACTAATTCGTTAGCTAATTATTTAAGACAATTTAATGTTGGAAGAAATGATATTATTCCAATCATTTGTGATCGTTCTACTTTCTATGTTATTGGAACACTTGCCATTTCAAAGGCTGGTGGTGCTTATTTACCAATTGATAAAAAGTTACCAATCGATAGAATTTTATTCTTATTAGAAGAAGTCAAACCAAAGATTATTCTTTACAATAATTCACAAGAAATAGTAAATCAAATTCATCGTAATTCTACCATTAAATATGAAATGTATAATATAGCAAGTCATAATTATAGATTAAATAGAAACTCAATCAAAAATATTAATGAACCAAATGATACTTGTTATGTTTTATTCACTTCTGGTACTACTGGAAAATCAAAAGGAACTTTAGTTAGTCATTTCAATATTTATAACTATTTAAGAAAATTTGAAAATGATAATACTGCTAATGACCATTTATGTTTCTACAATTTACTTTGTGACAAAAATATTGAAAGTATATTAGCTATCACAAACTTTGCATTTGATATTGCTCATAATGAAATTGCCTATTGTTTGATTCATGGATTAAGGATTGTATTAGTGGATGACAATACCAGTGAAGATCTTTCATTACTAGGTCAATATATAATCAATCAAAAGGTTGATTTAATTAATACAACGCCAACCAGATTTAAATTATTCATGGAAAATGAAGAATTTTTGAAATCATTAAAGATCGTAAAGGCATTCATATTTTCAGGAGAAGAATTACCAATGGATTTGTGTCATCGAATTCATAAATACTCTTCTGGAAAAATATATAATGGTTATGGTCCAACAGAATGTTATTTCGTTACCTATAAAGAAATTGATGAAACAAAAGAAAGTAGGATGACCATTGGAAAACCAATTTGTAATTGTAAAATTTATATTTTAGATAAGCAACTACAACCAGTTCCAATAGGAGTAGAAGGTGAAATTTATATTGGAGGTTATGTTGTTGGTAAAGGATATCTTCATCGTGAAGAATTAACCCGAGAAAGATTCATTGAAAATCCATTTAATCATGAAAATGATGAGCATAACCAAATAATGTACAAAACTGGAGATCTTGGTAAATGGACTTCTGATGGTGAAATTGAATATTTGGGAAGAATCGATTTCCAGGTTAAAATCAATGGACAGAGAGTTGAACTTGGCGAAATTGAAAGTACTGTTCTTGAGATAGATGAAATTACCCAATGTGTGGTTATTGATAAGAAAAAAGCAAATGGAGATAAATATCTTATTTGTTATTATATTTCAATCTCAAAGGAAGCTATATTATTAAATAATTCCATTAGGAAATACCTAAGTGAAAAATTACCAAGATATATGGTTCCTAGCTACTATGTAAAAATAGATGAAATTCCATTATCCAGTAGTGGTAAATTGAACAGAAGATCATTACCGGAGCCAAGTACGGAAGATTTCATTCAAGAACTTTACATGGCACCAGAAACGGACATTGAAAAAACCATCTGTAAAATCTTTAGTGAAATCTTAAATATTCCTGAGAATGAAATTGGAAGAATGAATGACTTCTATGAATTAGGAGGTGATAGTTTAAATGCTATTCGTGTTATTTCAAGCATTGAAAAGCAATTGAATATTAAAATATACATTAAGGATATTATGTCAAATTCGATTATTTCAAATTTAGGTAAATATATTGAAAAATTAATGGGTGATAATAATCGTCAAATTGAAATTATTGAAAAGCGTAATAGTACGGAATTCCCAATCACATCACAACAATTAGGTGTTTATATCGATTCAACAAGAAATCCAAATAGTATTATATATAATTTACCAAATATATTTAAGTTAAATAAAAATTTGGATAAAGAAAAAATTAAAAAATGCTTCAATAAGATATTTGAAAAGCAAGAAATATTAAGAACTAAATATACCGAAAAACAAATAGATGGTAAAACGGAAATCTATGGTTTTATTGATGATAAATGCTCATTATCATTTGAAGAATATACATATGATAATGTGAATACATTTATTAGACCATTTAACTTATCTGAAGCACCTCTGATTAGAGTAGGTTTTATTAACAATGAAGTTTTATTAGTAGATATCCATCATATTATTTCAGATGGAACTTCTGTATTAATTATATTGAATGAATTAAATAAATATTATAATGAGGAAGAAGTTAATGAATTAGAAATTCAATTTAGTGATTATGCTATTGATTTGAATGAAAAGAAAAATAATGGCTATTTCAAAAATCAAATTGAATTTTATAAGGAAATATTTTCAAATAAATACGATGTATTAAATATTCCAAAAAAAGATAATACATTAAATGATACCAAAGAAAACAATGAATCCAATATATATGAACAATTAATTGATGAATCTACAAGTAAACTAATTAATAAATATATCAAAACCCATAATATTAGTAAGACGGCATTCTTTATCAGTATTTATGGATTTGTGTTATCTAAATATAGCGGACAAGATACAATATATACATCTATTATTACAGCCAATCGTAATAATCACTATATTGAAAATATGGCTGGTATGTTTGTTAGTACACTTCCATTATTATTGAAATATGATCATGATAAAACCGAAAATTCATTTTTGAATATTATGAAAGAAAATATGGAATTATTAGGTGATGTTTATAATAATCAAGATATATCATTTTCAGAATTAACGGATGCATTGAAATTAAAGAAAATTAATAATTCATTTATTTATCAACCCAAATTAACACCTAATGAAAATGGAAAATCGCAAAATAATGTAGTAGACCTAACGAACAAATATTATGATATATTTTCTGTGTATGAAAGGCAAAATGAATTAAATAATGAAGTGACTATTGAAATGAACAGCACTGATGATAATATTATTTCAAAGTTAGATATTGCTTTTAGCATATATGAAATGCAAAACGATTATTTAATTTCTGTAGAATATAATAATAATTTATACAATTCAAGTATTATCACCGACATTACTAACAGTTTCGTTGAAATACTTAAAAGTATATCTAAATTTGATAGAGATATTAAGGAAATAGAATATATTCCGGAAGAAGAAAAGAGAAAAATAATTAAGACGTTTAATGATAATAAATATGATAATGACACGAATAAATTGTATCATACAGAATTTAGTAAGTTAGCTAAGCAAAAGCCGGATAACTGTGTAATAATATTTAATGGAAATGAAATGACATATAAAGAATTAAATGAAAAGTCCAATTCCTTAGCCAGCTATTTGAGAAAGCAAAGTATTGGAAAAGGTGATATAATTCCTATTATGAGTGAGCGTTCTCCCTATTATATTATAGCAGCCCTGGCAATTATGAAATCGGGTGCAGCCTTTTTACCAATTGATCCCGAATTTCCTAAGGATCGTATTGAATATATGATAAATGAAGTCAATGCTAAATTCATTATAAAATACAATTCCTATACCACTATAGAAGAAATAACGGAAAACAACAAGTATATAAAGGTTTATGATATCAATACCAATAACCATTGTTATGAAGAAAATAAGAGTGAAATTGAAAATGTTAATGAAAGTGACGATATATGTTACTGTATATTTACATCGGGTACTACCGGAAAACCAAAAGGAACTTTAATTTCACATAAAAACTTAATTAATTATTGTATGTACAGTCAAACGGATTGTGGAAAGAAGGAATTCTATGAAAATAAAATGAATACCATCATGGCCTTTTCAAAATTATCCTTTGACATGTCAATCTCTGAAATATTCTATCCAATGTTAAAATGTAAAAGAATTGTACTCTGTAACAACGATGAATATAATAATCCATATTTATTAGGTAACCTAATTAAAGATTATTCCGTTGATTTTATTTTCAGTACCCCTACCAGAATTGAAAATTATCTAAATGATGACAATTTCAAGAATTCAATCCGCGGTATTAAAACATTTGTATTTGGTGGTGAAGGTGTAAATAACAAATTTTTAAAATCTGTTATTAAATACACAGAAGCCTCGATATACAATGGCTATGGTCCAACTGAAACTACCGCTATGTGTACCATTACTGGCATAAGCTATGATGATATTATGAACAATAGAACAATTTCAATTGGAAAGCCTACTTGTAACTATGAAATTTTCATTTTAGATAACTATTTAAAGCCCGTACCTGTCGGCGTTGAAGGAGAAATTTATATCTCAGGTTTAAGTGTCGGTAAAGGCTATTTAAATCAACCAGAATTAACAAATAAATCATTTATCGATTGTCCATATAGTCGTTTAGCCTCAAGAAAAATGTATAAAACAGGCGATATAGGAAAATGGACGAAAGAAGGAAAAATTATCTATCAAGGAAGAATTGATTTCCAAGTTAAGATTCGTGGTCAAAGAATTGAATTAAGTGAAATAGAAAATACCGTTAAAGAAATTGAAGGAATTGAAAATGCAATTGTTATCGATAAAGAAAATGAAAATGGCGAAAAGTATCTAGCTGGTTATTATTTGACTCGGAAAGATATTGATGGAAAGTGCATTAGAAACTATTTGAAAAATAAGTTACCAGTATATATGATACCAAAGTATTTTGTTAAATTACAAGAAATTCCTGTTAATAATAGCGGTAAATTAGATAGAAAAGCATTACTTGAACCAAATATCGATGATATTACAGATGATGAATATAATGCTCCGGAAACTGAAATTGAAAAATTAATTTGTAAGATATATGCTATAATATTTAAGGTGGATGAAGAGAGAATTGGAAGAACCAGTGATTTTAACGAATTAGGTGGTGACAGTTTAAATGCTATTAGAGTATCGTCCATGATTGAAAAAGAACTTGGTATTAAATTAAGCATGAAAGATATATTATCTAATACATTAATATGTGATTTAAGTAGAAGCATTGAATCCATCCTCAACACTAATGCCAATACTCATAAAACTGAAGTCATTAGAAAACGTCAAAGTAAAGTATTCCCAATTACATCTCAACAACTAGGTGTGTATATAGAATCCGTTAAAAATAAGAATAGTGTTACGTATAATACACCTAATATATACAAACTTTGTGAGAATGTAAATATTGAAAAGATTAAAGAAAGTTTCCTTAAAATATTTGAAGAACAAGAAATTCTGAGAAGTAGATATCAAGAGAAGGATGTTGATGGAAAAACTGAAATTTATGGTTTCATTGATGATGAATGCACTTTATCATTTGAAGAATATACATATGATGATGTAAATTCATTCGTTAGACCATTTAACCTCTCTGAAGCACCGTTATTACGAGTTGGATTTATAGCAGATGAAGTTTTATTGATAGATATGCACCATATTATTTCAGATGGTTCCACAATATTAATTATTTTAAATGAATTAAATAAGCATTACTATGACGAAGAAGTGAAGGAGCTAGAAATTCAATTTAGTGATTATGCCATTGATCTAGAAGAAAAGAAAAATAACGGATATTTTGAAAAACAAATTGAATTTTATAAGGAAATCTTTTCAGATGAATATGAAATATTAAATATTCCAAGAAAAGATAAAAGATTGAATGACCCTGAAAATACTACTGGTTCAAACTGTTGCGAAAAAACAATTGATGAATTCACAAGCCAGAAAATTAATGAATTTATAAAAATTCACAATATTAGTAAGACAGCATTCTTTATTACTATTTATGGATATGTTTTGTCCAAGTATAGTGGTCAAGATAGAATTTATACTTCCATTATTAGTGCTAATCGTAATAATCATTATGTTGAAAATATGATTGGTATGTTTGTCAGTACTCTTCCACTGTTATTGAAGTATAACGATGGAGAAAACACCTTCCTAAAGAGTATAAAACAGAATATGGAAGTATTACTTGGTGTTTATAATAATCAAAACATATCCCTCTCAGAATTAGCAGAGTCCTTAAAATTAAAGAAAATTAATAATTCATTTATTTTCCAACCAAAAGCATCCTATGAAAATGATGTCAAACGTACTGATTCAATTTTCGATTTGATGAATGAAAACCAAGAAATATACTCAATTTACGAAAGTCAAAATGAATTAAATAAGAATATAAATTCCAAATTTGATATAACATTTAACGTCGTAGAAAATAAAGATAATTATTTAGTTTCTGTTGATTATAATAAGGAATACTATGATTCTATCATAATTAATCATATTATTGATAGTTTTATTGAAGTCATTCAAAATATTAAGAGCTTCGAAAATAATATTAATAGCATTGAATATATTCCAAAAATTGAAAAAGAAAAAATTATTAATGAATTTAATTCCGATGTAAATAAAAATGAATGTAATAGATTATATCATGAAGAATTTAGTAGAATTGCAAAAAAGAATCCTGAAACATGTGCCATTGTATATAATGATGTTAAAATGACTTATAAAGCATTGGATGAAAAGAGTAATTCATTAGCTCATTATTTACGTGAACATGGTGTTCAAAGAAATGATATCATTCCAATCATTTCTGATCGTTCCCCATCATATATTATTGGTACACTGGCTATTTCGAAAGCAGGTGCTGCATTTTTACCAATTGATAAAAAATTACCAATGGATCGTATTAGCTTCATATTAGATGAAGTGAATCCAAGTATTATTCTTTTCAATAATACAAACGATATAATTAAAAATCTCGATAATGAAAAGTATACAATATATGATTTAGAAAACCATAATTACAACCAAAATAAGAATTCCATAGGTAATATTAATGATCCTGATGATACATGTTATGTATTATTCACTTCAGGTACTACTGGAAAACCAAAAGGTGCTTCAGTTAGTCATTTCAATATTTATAATTATGTTAGATCTTTTGATTCCGATAATAATTTCTCTATATTTAATCTTTTCATTAAAAGCAATAATATAAATAATGTTTTAGCTTTATCCAACTTTTCATTTGATGTTTCTCATATTGAAATAACATTAAGTTTAGTTCATGGATTAAGTATCATATTAGTAGATGATATTTTGTATTATGATATTTATTTATTATCAAAATATATTATTAAAAATAATGTTGAACTTATTAATACAACACCAAGTAGATTTAGATTATTTATGGAAAATGAAGAATTTAAAAATTCAATTAATGATGTCAAAGCCGTTATTTTAACTGGTGAAGTATTATCAAAAGAATTATGTAGAGATATTCATGCATGTTCAACATGTAAGATATATAATGGATATGGTCCAACTGAATGTGCTGTTGATTGTTCATTTATTGAAGTCGATGAGAATAAGGAAGAGGTGATTACCATCGGAAAACAATTATGTAATTGTAAAATGTATATTTTAGATAAATATTTAAAACCAGTTCCAGTTGGAGTAGAAGGTGAAATTTATATTGGAGGATATGGTGTTGGTAAGGGATATCTTCATCGTGAAGAACTAACCAAAGAAAAATTCATTGAAAATCCATTCAATCTTGAAAACGATAAGCATAACAAAATTATGTATAGAACTGGTGATCTTGGTAGATGGACAATAAATGGTGATATTGAATATTTGGGAAGAATCGATTTCCAAGTCAAAATTCATGGACAAAAAATTGAATTAGGTGAAATAGAAAGTACAATTCAAGAAATAAATGAAATTAATCATTGTATAGTAATTGATAAAATGAAAGAAAATGGTGAAAATTATTTAATATGTTACTATGTATCTAATAATAATGATAATAATGATAATGATATTACTGGAAAAGATATTAGAGGATTATTAAAAAGAAAACTTCCATTATATATGATTCCAAATTACTTTATCAAGATTGATTCAATACCAATCACAAATAATGGTAAATTAGATAGAAAAGCATTACCAGAACCATGTAAAAATGATTTCATTACTGAAGATTATATTCCTCCTGAAACGGAAATTGAGAAAATAATATGTAAAATTTTCAGCGAAATATTTAGCATTCCGGAAAATGAGATTGGAAGAATGAATGACTTTTACGAATTAGGTGGTGATAGTATGAATGCCATTCGTGTTATTTCCAGAATTGAAAAGAATTTCAATATAAAATTATATATTAAGGATATTATATCTCATTCTGTTGTATCTGATTTAGCACAATATATTGAAAAATTAATGCGTGATCATAATCGTCAAATGAAGATGATTAAAAAACGTAATAAAAAGGAATTCCCAGTAACATCACAACAATTAGGTGTTTATATCGATTCCATAAAGAATCCAAATAGTATTATTTATAATATTCTTAATGCATTTAAATTGAATGAAAATATCAATATCGAAAAGGTTAAGGAAGGCTTATTACATATATTTGAAACACAAGAAATCTTTAGAACAAAGTATCATGAAAAAGAAATTAATGGTAAAAAAGAGATATACGGATTTATTGATGATGAATGTACGCTTTCCTTTGAAGAATATACCTATGACACGATTCATCAATTTATTCGACCATTCCACTTATCAGAAGCACCATTAATTAGAATTGGTTTTGTCAATCATGAAATCTTATTAATTGATATTCATCACATTATTTGTGATGGCTTCACCACCTCCATCATCATAACTGAATTAAATAAATATTACTGTAATGATGAAAGCATTAAATCGTTAGACATTCAATTCAATGATTACGCCATTGATATGAATGAAAAGAAAAATAATGGCTATTTCGAAAAGCAAATTGAATTCTATAACGAAATGTTCTCAAGTGAATATGAAATATTAGCTATTCCAAAGAAGGACAAAACGATGAATAATGAACAAGAAACCATGGCCACGAATTCTAATAAATGTGATCAATTAATTGATGAGGCTACAAGTCATTTAATTAATGAATTTATTAAGAAGCATAATCTTAGTAAAACTGCATTCTTCCTCACTATATATGGATATGTTTTATCTAAATATAGTGGACAAGACACCATTTACACCTCTATTATGAGTGCTAATCGTAATAATCATTATATTGAAAATATGGCTGGTATGTTTGTTAGTACTCTTCCGCTGCTACTGAAATATGATCATGAAAAAGAAAAAGAAACTACAACATTCCTGAATACGGTTGAAGAAAACATGAAATTACTAGTTAATATCTATAAAAATCAAGATGTATCATTCTCCGAGCTAACAGATGCCTTGAATCTAAAGAAAATGAACAATTCATTTATTTTCCAGCCAAAAGTCGATAGCAATAATTATTATCGTAATGTGATTATTTCTGACTTCGAAGATCCCGAAAAAATAATTGGAATGAAAACTGAAGATCTCATTAGAAATTCTAAATTTGATATCACCATATTTATTAATGAATATGAAAATGAATACTTACTCTCCATTGAATATAATCCAACGATGTATGATTCTATCATCATTCAAAATATTTTGAAAAGTATGCTAGAAGTATCTAAATATGTTGAAAATTTCGAAAATAGTAGTAGTCGTACCATTGAATATATTCCAAGAAATGAAAAAGAAAGAATTATTAATCAATTCAATTCGGATATCGATAAATATGGAGGAGACAAATTTTATCATGAAGAATTTTCAAAAACAGCGAAACAATATCCAGAAAAGTGTGCTGTGGTATGTAATAATGAGAATATTAGCTATAGAGAATTGGATGAAATAACTAATTCATTAGCTAATTATTTAAGACAATTTAATGTTGGAAGAAATGATATTATTCCAATCATTTGTGATCGTTCTACATTCTATATTATTGGAACACTTGCCATTTCAAAGGCTGGTGGTGCTTATTTACCAATTGATAAAAAGTTACCAATCGATAGAATTTTATTCTTATTAGAAGAAGTCAGACCAAAGATTATCCTCTACAATAATTCACAAGAAATAGTTAATCAAATTCGTCGTAATTCTACCATTAAATATGAAATGTATAATATGGCAAGTCATAATTATAGATTAAATAGAAACTCTATCAAAAATATTAATGAGCCCAATGATACTTGTTATGTTTTATTCACTTCTGGTACTACTGGAAAACCAAAAGGAACTTTAGTCAGTCATTTCAATATTTATAACTATTTAAGAAAATTTGAAAATGATAATGCTGCTAATGACCATTTATGTTTCTACAATTTACTTTGTGACAAAAATATTGAAAGTATATTAGCGATCACAAACTTTGCATTTGATATTGCTCATAATGAAATTACTTATTGTTTGATTCATGGATTGAGGATTGTATTAGTAGATGATAATACCAGTGAAGATCTTTCATTATTAGGTCAATATATTATCAATCAAAAGGTCGATTTAATTAATACGACGCCAACCAGATTTAAATTATTCATGGAAAATGAAAAATTTTTGAAATCATTAAAGATCGTAAAGGCATTCATATTTTCAGGAGAAGAATTACCAATGGACTTGTGCCATCGAATCCATAAATACTCTTCTGGAAAAATATATAATGGTTATGGTCCAACCGAATGTTATTTCGTAACCTATAAAGAAATTGATGAAACAAAAGAAAGTAAGATGACCATTGGAAAACCAATTTGTAATTGTAAAATTTATATTTTAGATAAGCAACTACAACCAGTTCCAATAGGAGTAGAAGGTGAAATTTATATTGGAGGTTATGTTGTTGGTAAAGGATATCTTCATCGTGAAGAATTAACCCGAGAAAGATTCATTGAAAATCCATTTAATCATGAAAATGATGAGCATAACCAAATAATGTACAAAACTGGAGATCTTGGTAAATGGACTTCTGATGGTGAAATTGAATATTTGGGAAGAATCGATTTCCAGGTTAAAATCAATGGACAGAGAGTTGAACTTGGCGAAATTGAAAGTACTGTTCTTGAAATAGATGAAATTACTCAATGTGTGGTTATTGATAAGAAAAAAGCAAATGGAGATAAATATCTTATTTGTTATTATATTTCAATCTCAAAGGAAGCTATATTATTAAATAATTCCATTAGGAAATACCTAAGTGAAAAATTACCAAGATATATGGTTCCTAGCTACTATGTAAAAATAGATGAAATTCCATTATCGAACAGTGGTAAATTGAACAGAAGAGAATTACCAGAGCCAAGTACGGAAGATTTCATTCAAGAACTTTACATGGCACCAGAAACGGAAATTGAAAAAACCATCTGTAAAATCTACAGTGAAATCTTAAATATTCCTGCGAATGAAATTGGACGGATGAGTGACTTCAACGAACTTGGTGGAGATAGTTTAAGTGCCATCAGAACAGTTGCTGAAATTAAGAGTAGGTTAAAGGTTAAATTATATATAAAGGATATCATGAATAATTCGAAAGTGTATTCCTTAGCCAATTTATGCTCTACCCTCATGGAAAGTCATGATACACCAACCAAGGTTACTTCGATTAAGAAGTATAATAAGGAGGAATATCCATTTAGCTATATTTCTTCAAGTGTGGTAGTGGAGGAAGAACTCACTTTGGAATCCATTAGACACTCCAACAAAAATATTATCTTATACTATGAACTAATGAATGATTTAAATATGGATAAGTTGGAGGATGCTTTTAATACCATTATTAAACGGCATAGTATATTGAGAACCAGATTTATTGAAAAAGAAGAGGAGAATGGAAAGAAACAAATCTATGGAAAAATTGACAACGATAAACATTTAAGCATTGAGCACTTCAGCAAAGACAATTTTGAGGATTTGGAACAAAGCATTGATCTTACCAAGGATTCCTTGATCAGAGTTGCCATCATTGAAAACCAAGTATTAATGATCAAGGTAAACCATTGTATTTGCGATGGCTATTCCTATGGTATATTAATAAATGAATTGGCTAAACTATATAATGGCGAGGTATTGGAAGAATTACCAATTCA
>ASRE01012710.1:0-10231 GCA_000412615.1 Pecoramyces ruminantium
TTTCCGTTAAAATGAATAACTATGAATTAACAAAAGCATTGATTGATAATAATATTAGTTTAGATGAAAAAGACAACAATAATAAAAGTGTATTAGAAATTGTAAATAATGAATGTAAAAAAGAAATTAAAGAATTAATAAATTCATACCATGAAAGAATAAAAAATAAATTAGAAACTAGCAGTAATAATAATATTAATATTAAAAAAATAACACAAGAAAGCAATGATAATAGGGTTATTGAAGATGATAAATTTTTATTATTAATGACATTTTTATACAATGAAGATTATAAAAATGCTAAAATTATAATTTCAGAAAATAAAATAGACATTAATAGAAGCGATAGAAATGGAGATACACCATTAATATATTTGTTAAAAAATTTAAAGCAAGATGAAGAATTATATAATTTATTATTTGAACAGAAAGCATATATTTATTATAAATTGTTTTATAATAATGAGTTCTTAAAAAAGTTAATAAAAAATGCATTATTCATGAAATTTTATATAAATGGAAAAATTTATGTAAAAAGTGAAAGTACTGGAAAAAGTTCTAAAATTGCTAAACCATTAGTATTTTCCGTTAAAATGAATAACTATGAATTAACAAAAGCATTGATTGATAATAATATTAGTTTAGATGAAAAAGACAACAATAATAAAAGTGTATTAGAAATTGTGAATAATGAATGTAAAAAAGAAATTCAAGAATTAGTAAATTCATATTATAATAAAATAAATTGTAAAAATGAATATCAAATTATTAATGATTATGATAATGAAAATTACTATAATAATATTGAATATTATGATTACAATTTATACAAAAATAATGATAAAATTTGTTATCCAGAAATTCATATGGCTTGTATTGAAGGTAATAAAGAAATGATTAAAATAATAATATCATCAAATCTTTTTGATTTAAATGAAAAATTTGGAGAATATCAATTTACACCATTAATGACCCTCATCTATAATGAAGATTATACAAATGCAGAAATATTATTAAAAGAAAATGTAGATGTCAACGTTAGAGATAAATATAATAATACACCATTTATTTATATGCTAAAGTATTTAAAAATTAATAGAAAAATATATGATTTATTAATTCAGCATGGTTCTTTCATTGATTACGAATTATTTGAAAATAATAGATTTATTGAACAAATTATAAAAAATGAATTAATTTTAAAATTCTTTATGAATAATAAGTTTAAAATAAATTATAAAAATGAAATTTATGAAATTTCACTTCCCATAATATTTTTTAATAATTTAAAAAATAAAAAATTAATTGACATTTTACATAAGATTAATAACAAACAAATAATATTGGATGATGATAATAATAATGTTGATGAAAAAGTTGACAACAATTACAACAACAATAATAATAATGATAATAATAATAATAATAATAATGAACTAACCAATTTATTAATAGAAAGAGAAAAAAATATGATATTTAATGAAATATATGATAAAGATATATTTAATAATGAAAATATTATTAAATATCCAGAATTTCATTTAGTGTGTATTAAAGGAAATAAAAAAATAATTGAAATGTTTATTAAAAGTGGAATTTATAATTTAAATCAACAATTCGGTAATTACAAGTTTTCACCATTAATGATTCTGATATATAATGAAAATTTTGAATGTGCTGAAATTCTTTTAAGAGAAAAAATAAATGTCAATCTTCATGATAAATTCAATAATACTCCATTAAGTTATATGTTAAAATATCAAAAAATAAATGAAAAAATTTATGAATTATTGATTAATCATGGAGCTTATATTGATTTCGAATTATTTAAAAATAACTACTTCATAGAACAAATTATTAAAAATCCTGTATTTTTAAAATTGTTAATAAATAAAAAGTTACTTGTCAAAGATGGTAATAATATTAAATTAATTCTTCAACCTTTAATATTCTCTATCAAATTGAATAATTATAAATTAGTAAAATTGTTAATAAAACATGAAATTAGTTTAAATGAACTGGATGATGAAAATAATAATCCAATACAAATCGCCCGAACTATAGGAAATGATAAAATTATTCAATTATTAAAAAACAAATATATGAATAATGATAGTATTAATGAACCATTTATACCTTTACAATCTGAATTAAAACTTCAGCAATTACAACAGCAATTAGAATATCGATTACAACACTTGCAACAGCAACTGCAACAACAAATAGAGCAACAATTAAATCATTAATTTTAAAAACTATATTTTTTATTATAATATAAATATTATAATATATTTAATTTTAATTATTATAAAATAAAAATAAAAAAAATAACATATTTAGATAATTTAATAATCTAGTTTAGATACCTAATATTATCTCAAAATAATGAATTTTGTTATTTTAACAATAACATTTATAATATTTATAATATTTATAAAAATTTTGATTAAATTATAAAACTATTTATTATAATAATATTCAAAAAATAATAAATTATTTATTAATATATATTTATTAATTTTATGTATAAAAAATTTTTTATATTATTGATTTTGGAATTTATTTAATGGATTAATGAATTAAAAATTTTATTAATATATATTAATAATTATAATTTTATTTAAATAAAAATAAAATTTTAAAATTTAAATTTCAGTTAATTTTTTTATTTCTCTGATTAATAATTATAAAATGTTTTACAATATTAAGATATAGTATAATTATTATAAATAAATTTTTTAAAATAAATTTAATTGAACGAATATTTTTATAAAAAATTAAATTTTGTAATTTTGCATGTGAACACTAAAATGGAAGAAATACAACAACAAAGAAAAGAAGTTTTAAAAATAATATCTGAAAGTAAAAATGAAAATTTTTTTGATATTACTAATATAAGAAATTATATCTCAGCAAAAAAAATAAATTTAAAAGAATTAAATTCTAAAGATTTTGATGTTTTAATTAGTACATTAAATATTTTTGAAAAATATAATATTGAAGAGAATCATTATTCTTGTAGCTTTATTGATTATATAATTGAACAATGTAAATATGAAAATTTAAATTATACAATTTATAATGGGAATAATTATGAGGTACCACTTTTTTTAGCAATTTCAAAAAAATTATTTCGAATTTCAGATTTATTAATAGAAAAAGGAGCTGATATTAATTATCAAACTAATAATTCAGAAAATCAAAAAGTTAACGTAATATTATATATTAAACATTTGAAAGATAATATTACTCATGATATGTTTATTCAAGAAATTCGTCAAAATAAATTAATAATTAATAATTCAATATTTAATTATATATTTAATAAAGGTTTTAATATTGAAGACAATATAACAAAATTAGTATATGATTTATTATCATTCTATAATTATGATAAATTAGAAAATATATTTAAAAATTATGTTTTTAAGAATAGTTTTATTTTATCAATACTATCTTTATATAAAAACAAAACTCCAATATCATCCAAAGAATTAAAATCTATTATTTCAAAAGAAAAAACGAAATTAAAATTTGATAGTTCAATATATACTGAAGCAAAAAAATTTAAATGCATCCCTATTTCGACTCTCATGGATTATGATGGAGATTCAGATAACATCATTTTTGATAAAATTGTTAAAAACAATATATTAGAACAAGCTATTGATGATAATAATAATATTGTAATTGAAAAAATTGTTAATCTTCAATCATTTGATATAAAAAAAATAGATTTAAAAAAATTATTGGAAGCTCAGTATAACTCATATAATGATATAAACTCAATAAAATTTTTTTTAGAAATTTTAAAACGAAAACAACCTAATTTAGATTTAAAAATATTAATGAAAGATATAATCTTAAAAGCTTCTAAGAATTTTAGTTCTCATATCAATAAAGATATAATTATTTTATATATGAATATTTTATTAGATTTTCTAATAGAATCATTAACTAGAAATTCAAAATCTTTAAATAGTAATTTTTATTCAAATTCATTACTTGCAATATTAAATTTATCAATAAAATTAAATTGTTTTGAATTAATAAAAAAAGTATTTGAAAATGATTTATTGAAAAATAAATTTGATATTAATTCTAAAGATGAAAATGATAATTATCTTATTGTTACCGCATTCGAAACATATATTAAAAATGAAGAAAATTTTAATGATATATCTCTCGAATTCTTATCAGGAAAATTTGTTATGAATGTTCCTTTTATATTTGAATATTTATTAAATAAAAATGCTGATATAAAAAAACAAAGTGATTTGTCGATATTTTTTAAAGCATTACAAAAAAAATTATATTATATAATAAAATGCATTTTAAATCAAGAATTATTTATAAAAAATATTAAATTTACTGATATTAATAGTAGCTTTGATCCTAAAAAAGCAATACCCTCTTCTGTATTTAAAAAATTAACATCTCAAGCCGGAATAAATTATCAAAATATTATAAATATTGATATTTATTCAAATAAAACTTTTTTAAAATTATTAGATCAATATATAGAAGAACATATAATTAAAGATGATGATATAACAAATTATAATATCATTTTGGATGCTATCTGTAAAAATGATTTAAATATTGTAAAATCAAAAATTGAATATTTTAAAAATAATCATATTAATTTAGATATTATAGATTTTATTAATAATGGATTTTCTCTATTAACTCTTTCATATATATTAGATAAAAAAGAAATTTTTAATTTTTTATTCAATAATTGTAATATAAATAAAGCTGATGGATTCAATAATAATCTTTTAAATTATTCCATAATTAAAGAAGATATTGAAACAGTTAATCGTCTTCTTAATCATGGGTTTAAATTAAATAATAAGAAATTTAAAGATATGATAAAACTTTCAACTATAGTTGGAAATAAGGAAATTTTAATTTCAATTTTAAATCATTCTCTTGATATAATAAAAAATAATGGTGATAATAATGATAAATTTGATGGCTATGATAATTATTATAATAATATTTTAAATGAAGAAGATGACGATGATAATATTCAAATAAATGAAATGTTAAATAAATTACAATTTTATGTAATATCTTCCCGTCAATTTTCTATTGAAAATAAAATAGATATTTTAAAATATCTCTTTGATTTAGGAACAAATATTAATTATACCCTCACTGAAATAAATGATGATGTTTTAAATATTTCATGTTTAAATTATGCAGTTGAAATAAAAAAATTTCAAGAAGACAATTTACCATTAATTAAATTTTTAATTGAAAATGGGATAAATATTGAACAAACTTATGGAAATAAAGGAACATTTTTAATAGAATCAATTTTTGATAAAAACTTATTATTAGTAAAATATTTAATTGAAAAAGGTTTTGATGTAAATTACATTGAAGAAAGATATTCTCCTTTATCTACAGCAATTGAAATGGAATCTGTTCCAATTGCTAGATTATTAGTAGAAAATGGTGCAGATGTTAACTTTTGCATTTCTGATCGTAATGGTAATCCAATGTCTCTTCTAATGAGTTGTATTGAAATGGAACAAGTTGAATTAGCAAAAATTTTAATGAAATATCATGCAAAGATTATATATGAAGACCAAAATGATTATTATTCTTTAATTAAAATGCTTGAAAATAATGATTTAAAACTTGCTGAATATATAAAACAAAATAATATTGAAATAGAAGTGCCTGAAAGAATAAAAGATATTATATCTTTAGGTCGTTTAGATTTATTAAAAATTTTGAATAAGTATAAATTTTTAAATGTAAATAAAAAAGATGATCATGGTAATACACCATTATTTTATGCTGTTAAATATAGTAAAGATAAAATTATAAAATTTCTAATTGAATGTGGAAGTGATTATAATATAGTAAATAATTTTGGAGAAAGTATCGAATCAATAAATAAGAAATATAATTATATATATAACCGTAGTACTTACAATAAATTTAAAAGAATAAAAATTGAAAAATAATTTTTATTATTTTTTTTTTTTTTTTTTTTTTTTTTTTTTAATAAAAAAAATTGAAAATAAATATTAATCGATATTAACATTTGAGATAATAATAATAAAAAGTATTTGAAAATTAAAAAAAAAAAAAATAATAATAATAATAATAATAATAACATTATTATATTAATTTAATCATCTATATAAAAAAAAAATTAAATAAATAAATAAAATTTTGTAATTATTTAATTATCATTATATACATAATATATATTATATATATTTATAATTTTAATAAAAAATTTTTGTAAATTATTGTAAAATTTATGTTTTTTTATCTATTATAATTTAATAATATTAAAATCATTTTATAATTTACGATCCAAAATAAATTTTTTACATAACCCTTTGATCATAAAAGTGCACTTTTAATAATAAAAATAAAAAATACCACATTTAATCTCCAAATTATTAAAAATTCAATTCAAAAAAATTATTCATAAATGAACCTTAATTAAAATAATTATTAATTTATCCACAAAATTCATAATATAATAAAATACTTATATATTATATTAAATATTTTATTTTTTTGTATTATATTATTTCATATATATATATATATTTTTTTTTTTTTTTTTTTTTTTTTTTTTATTTTTTTTTTTTTTTTTTTTTTTTTTTGTTTAATAAATTGGTACTTTTTTCGTATAAATTTATTTTTAAATACTTTTCTGTACTTTATACTATTTATATGATTCTATCCATTCATATGAATATAATGATTCAATTTATTTTTAATATATGATATATTATTATAATTTTTTAGAATATGATCAATATTTATTCCATTATTATTTATATTATTTATATTAGCACCACAACGTAATAAATAATTTATAATTTCTTTTCTTTTATAACGAAAAGCATGAACAATTGGAGTATCACCATTTTCATCTTTTTTATCCATTAATTCAAAATGATACCTTAATAATATTTTTAACACATCTAAACGGTCAAAGTAAATCATTTCTTTTACAACAGTATCTGTGAATATTTGAGGATAGTTTTGGACTATATATTTAATAATAATTTTTCTTTTTTGTACAATACTTTCATCATTAAAATTATGATAATCTTTTTATTATAAATATATATTTTATTTTTAAATTTTTTTTTTT
The DNA here is from genome assembly GCA_000412615.1 of Pecoramyces ruminantium. Taxonomy (NCBI): domain Eukaryota; kingdom Fungi; phylum Neocallimastigomycota; class Neocallimastigomycetes; order Neocallimastigales; family Neocallimastigaceae; genus Pecoramyces; species Pecoramyces ruminantium. The sequence goes on from ASRE01012710.1 coordinate 7,139, forward strand.
TTTTTGATATTTTATAAATAAATTTAAATTATGAATAATATAAATAATATATATATGATAATTAATTTCTTTTATATTTTTAAATTTATTATTTTTAATAGTAAATTTAAAAATTTTTCAAATTACCTGAGTTTATGGACTTAGTAAAAATAGTTTCTAATTCAAGTGAAGGTATTTCTATATATATACAATATTATTAAGTTCCATGTAATATAATTTAAATTATAATATTTAAATATTATTAATTTAGTTTTTCTAATAATTATGAAATAATAATAATAATAATAATTAAATTAAAAATTTATTTATTACCATTATCTTCAAATGTATTTAGAGTATTAAAAAAACTTGGGTATTCAATTTTTACTCTATAATTTAAATCGATATTTCGTTTCAATAACTGTTCCACTAAATTTAATTTACCATAATTATATACATTTTGAAATGGAGATTCTCCTTCTTTATTATTAACATCAGCACCATGTTCAAGCAAATATTGGAATAATTCAGGAGATGAATAAGCTAAACATAATGGAGATTGGTTATTTATATTTATATTTGCTCCATGTTCTACTAATAACTTTACTATTGATAAAGATTTAATAGCAACAGCATAATTTATAGCTGTTCCTCCATCTTTGGAATTGATAATATTTATATCATATCCTTTTTCTAATAAAAGTTTAGCAATAGTTTCTTTTTCATTATCAGTTAAAATTTTTGATTCTAGCATAGTCATAAAATGTGTTTTTCCAGCTTCATTAGTAAGATTAAGATTTATATTTGGACTTTCTAAAAGTAAATTATAAATTTCCATATTACGAAGGAATAAAAGAACAATATCTAAAAGAAAATAATTAGGAAATAGCCATTCTTGATAATTTACATCAGCTCCCATTTGAATTAATTTTTTAATTGTAGGAATATCTTCTTTTAAAACAGCATATAATAAAATACTATTACGATTATCACGATCATCTAATTCATTTATATTTACATATTTTAATAAAAATTCAAACATTTCTTTATATTCTAATATATAAGAAAGAATTAAAGGAGTAAATCCACATCTAGATCTTTCATTTCTTAATTTTACTAAATCTTCAATTGGTGAAAAATAAACGGTTTTATATGAATTACCACTAATATTTTCATCATTATTATTATCACTATCTAATTTTCTTTTCTTATTGGTATGAAGTATTAATTCTTTGACTTCATTCAAGTCATCACAATAAACAGACCACATCAAAGAAGAATTCGTTATATCGTCTTCACCAATAATAATATTTTTTTGTAAAAGACATTTCGCTTGTATATACCTATCAGTATCCATTGCACAAGTAAACAGGGATAATGAATTTATTTTCCAATTAATTTCATAGTTTACACCCAATTTAAAAATATACTCAAATATATATCCATTATCATAAAATGCAGTAACAATAGGATATTTATTATTAATATCAAAAGAATTAATATTAAATTTTGGTGATAGAGAAAGTAATTTAGGGTAGAAAATTTTTAATAAATCAATATTTTCAGTCTTCATGACCATATGTAAAGCTAAGGTAAGATAACGGCCTTTGAATTTTTTAAGTAAAGATAAATCTATATTAGTAAAATCATTTTTTTCAAAATTCACATTAAGTAAAGCTTCCACTAAAACTTTTATAGTCTCAATTCCTTTAATATCATTATAATTACCACATTCACTAAATATAAGAATTATTTTTTTAAAATCAATTGAATTACGAGAAATACCATATTTTGGATGAGAAAACAGGATTTCAAAAATAAATTTTAAAATTTCATTATAACCTCTTTCACATATATTCACGATTAAGTCCTCAATACAATCAAAGCTATTAAATTTTTTTGTTAAAACATAATCTGATAAAAAATCAGAAAAAAAATATTCCGATTTATCCGCTTTAAGAGCATGATATAATATATCGTATTTTGTTTTTTTACCTAAATAAAATTTTGTTTTTGGTTCATCTAAATAGAGTAAAAATTGAAGTATACCTTTACAAAAACAATTATCTATAATAGCATCATAATGATCCTCTTGTAATGAAAATTTACGTTTTTCATTTTCTAAAAATTTATTTAAATTTTCATCCGATAATGAATCACGATTTTTCCCCATTAATATCATATTCAAAATAAAATGATGATCGTACATATATTGTTTTAATATTATATTGCTAAAAATATATGATCTATTTACTTTCCATTCCATATTATTTATATCATAGAAAACACTAGGAGTCAAATTATTTATATCAAATCCTCTACTTAAAATATATTTTAAAGATTCCTCATTACAATAGTATGAACCAATAGAGCAAAGATAATTAATAATATTTAAAGTTTTACCATCCTTTTCTATAGTATAATTAATATTAGCATGGTGTTTGATTAAAAAATCTGCTATATCATAAGCTTTTAGAGCAATAGCTGAAAAAAGAGGAACCTTCACACCATTATAATTTAAAGAAAGAATATATTCCTCATTATTATAATAATAATAGTTTTGTAAAGATTTAGAAGAATTAGAAGTTGGAATTGTTGGAGAAAATTCGTAATTTATATTTTGATAAAATTTTAATAAATATTTTATGACAGACAAGGAGGAACAATTTTCAATAGCATAAATCAAAAAATCTATTTCTTTATTATTTAGTGATGAAATTTTTATTTCATTTTTTTTACAATAATTAATTAAAATAAATGGATTATCTTCATTCTTAATAATAGAAACTACATCGGAAATGATATCTGAATTTTCAATCATAATTAAAAAATATATTAATTATATATTTATTTAGTATTATAAAATTATATTATAAAATAATAAATTAAATATATAAAATTTATATACAAAATATTATAATTAGTTATTATACTAAAAAATATTTATAAACTAAATTATAAATTTCAAAATATTGAAATTCCTAAATTTGAAATTCAAATTTCATTTCAAATAAAATCAATATATATACAATTTTTAATTTATTTATTAATTTATAAATTAATAAATTAATAAATTAATATATATATATATAATATTTATTTATTTATTTATAT
>ASRE01012765.1:2500-12489 GCA_000412615.1 Pecoramyces ruminantium
AATAACAACTACTACCACTGTTCCAACAACAACAACAACAACTACTACTACTACTGTTCAAACAATAACAACTACTACCACCGTTCCAGCAACAACTACTATTACTACTGTTCCAACAACAACAACTACTACCACTGTTCCAACATCTACAACTACATCTATAACCACAACCACTACCTCCACCACCACAACAACAACTACTACTACTATTACTACAACTACTTCTATGCCAATTCCAACTATGGATTGTAAAACAATTGAAAGAATAAATATTAGTTTAGGTAATAAAATATGCTATATTACTGATTTAAAAGAAAATGATAAAGAACAATTAATCGGCGCTGTTCATTGTAAGAGTAGAATTGGAGATTATTATATTTATACATCAATCGAATTAAACAAGTCAACAATTGAAAGTAATGATCTTTCAAAATATAAAGCAATAAACGAACCAAAAATAGTTTTGGAATCAGGAACATATAAATTAAATGAAGTTTGTGGTTATAAAACAGTAATAGTTGATAAATACAGAAATATTGAAAGTGCTTGGACTAGTTTAAGAAAAGGACTTATTAAAGTAGATAAAAATGTTAATGATGGTACGATAGATTACTCAGATCCAAGTAAAATATACAATGGAGCAAAATCATTTGATGAAATCATTAAAATAACTTTAGATCTCTTTGAAAGTGGAGAATTTTCAAAGGCTATGACCGACACTCATGATTACGAATATTTATATTACATTCACTTTATTATTAATGGTTTCAAAAGTAGAATATCCAATCCAATTTATTCTGGTGATAAATTCAATGAACATATCGATGAAGAAACCATTGAAAAAATGGAACAATACTATAAAAAAATATGTGATCTTCTTGATCAAAAATATCCAAAACAAAAATATGGTGAAAAATTATATAGCTTAATACTCGATTATCCAGATACTTATATTCATAAAACTACTACTACTACTACTACTACTACTACCACTACTACCACTACCACTACCACTACCACTACAACTACAACTACTACAACTACTACTATTACTACAACTACTTCCATGCCGGTTCCAACCATGGATTGTAAAACAATTGAAAGAATAGATATTAAATTAAATGGCAAAGAATGCTATATTACAGATTTAAAAGAAAATGATAAAGAACAATTAATTGGTGTCGTTCATTGTAAGAGTAAAATTGGAGATTATTATATTTTCTCATCAATCAAATTAGACAAGTCAGTAATTGATAGTAATGATATTTTAAATTATGAATCTATCGATAAACCTGAAGTTATTATGGAATCAGGAACATATAAATTAAATGAAGCTTGTGGTTATAAAACAGTTATAATGAATAAATATAAAAATTTAGAAAATGCTTGGATTAATTTAAGAAATGGACTTATTAAAGTAGATAAAAATGTTAATGGTGGTTCAATAGATTATTCAGATCCAAGTAAAATATACAATGGAGCAAAATCTTTTGATGAAATCATAAAAATAACTTTAGATCTCTTTGAGAGTGGAGAATTTTCGAAGGCAGTCACTAATGATTATAACTATTTAAAAAGTATTTTCTATATCATTAATTGCTATAAAATTAGATTATCCGATCCAATTTATTTTGGTGATAAATTCAATGAACATATCGATGAAGAAACCATTGAAAAAATGGAACAATACAATAAAAAAATATGTGATCTTCTTGATCAAAAATATCCAAAACAAAAATATGGTGAAAAGTTCTATAGTTTAATACTTGATTATCCTGATACTTATATTCATAAAACTACTACTACTACCACTACTACTACCACCACCACTACCACAACAACTACTACTATTACTACTACTACTTCTATGCCAGTTCCAACCATGGATTGTAAAACAATTGAAAGAATAGATATTAATTTAGGTGGTAAAGAATGTTATATTACTGATTTAAAAGAAAATGATAAAGAGCAATTAATCGGTGCTGTTCATTGTAAGAGTAGAATTGGAGAATATTATATTTATACTTCAATCGAATTAAACAAATCAACAATTGAAAGTAATGATCTTTCAAAATATAAAGCAATAAACGAACCAAAAATAGTTTTGGAATCAGGAACATATAAATTAAATGAAGTTTGTGGTTATAAAACAGTAATAGTTGATAAATACAGAAATATTGAAAGTATTTGGATTAATTTAAAAAAAGGATTCATTAAAGCAGATAAAAATGTTAATGGTGGTTCAATAGATTATTCAGATCCAAGTAAAATATATAATGGAGCAAAATCTTTCGATGAAATCATTAAAATTATTTTAGATCTCGTTGAAAGTGGAGAATTTTCAAAAGCTCTCACCGACACTCATGATTATGAGCATTTATATTACATTCACGCTATTATCAATGGTTTCAAAAGTAGAATATCCAATCCAATTTATTCTGGTGATAAATTCAATGAACATATCGATGAAGAAACCATTGAAAAAATGGAACAATACTATAAAAAAATATGTGATCTTCTTGATCAAAAATATCCAAAACAAAAATATGGTGAAAAATTCTATAGTTTAATACTTGATTATCCCGATACTTTTGTCCCTAAAAAAACTATGGACTGTAAAACAATTGAAAGAATAGATATTAATTTAGGTGGTAAAGAATGTTATATTACTGATTTAAAAGAAAATGATAAAGAGCAATTAATCGGTGCTGTTCATTGTAAGAGTAGAATTGGAGAATATTATATTTATACTTCAATCGAATTAAACAAATCAACAATTGAAAGTAATGATCTTTCAAAATATAAAGCAATAAACGAACCAAAAATAGTTTTGGAATCAGGAACATATAAATTAAATGAAGTTTGTGGTTATAAAACAGTAATAGTTGATAAATACAGAAATATTGAAAGTGCTTGGACTAGTTTAAGAAAAGGACTTATTAAAGTAGATAAAAATGTTAATGATGGTACGATAGATTACTCAGATCCAAGTAAAATATACAATGGAGCAAAATCATTTGATGAAATCATTAAAATAACTTTAGATCTCTTTGAAAGTGGAGAATTTTCAAAGGCTATGACCGACACTCATGATTACGAATATTTATATTACATTCACTTTATTATTAATGGTTTCAAAAGTAGAATATCCAATCCAATTTATTCTGGTGATAAATTCAATGAACATATCGATGAAGAAACCGTTGAAAAAATGGAACAATACTATAAAAAAATATGTGATCTTCTTGATCAAAAATATCCAAAACAAAAATATGGTGAAAAATTCTATAGTTTAATACTGGATTATCCCGATATTTTTGTCCCTAAAAAAACTACACCATCATTACCGATGGATTGTACAACTATAGATAAGTTGAATTTTAATATAGGTAGTAAAGAATGCTATGTTACTAATTTAAAAGAAAGTAATGATAAGAATCAATTAAACGGTTCAATTTACTGTAAGAATAAATTTGGACAATTTTCAATAATATTACCTGTTAGATTTGAAAAATCTAAAATTGAAAGTAATGATGAACTTCCTAATTTTGAAATAATATTAAATTCAGAGGTAACCATGGATTCCGGAAAATTCAAATTGAGTGAAGTCTGCGGCTATGAAACTGCAATAATAATAAAATATTTCGATCTTGAAACTAGAATTAGTCAATTAACAAGTTTAATTCATAAATATGATACAAAAGCCGATCCAGATGCCAGTGATTATTCTATTCCTAGTGACATATATGAAGGTGCTGATACTTTTGATGATATCATTAAAGCTATTTTAACTCTATTTGAAGATGAAAAATTATATAATACTGATGGATTAAAATTCATAAGCTTTAGTAACTATGTAATTAATGCTTTTAAGGAAAGATTATCTAATTCATTCTATATAGGTGATAAATTTATTAGAAATGTGGATGAAAATATGATAAATCGTATGGAAACATACTTTAAAAAGTATTGTGAATTATATGATGAAAATGTCAAAGAAGATACTAAGAATGGAGAAAAATACGTGAATATGCTAATAGATTATCATGATGATTCTCAATCCAAATTATTTATAAATCTTTTAATAAACTTTATTAATTCAGTTGTCTATTCAGTTAATTACGGTGAAGGCTATCTTAATCGTGGAATTGGTGTTAAGGTCGATGGCAATAAATTTACCATGGAAATTGATTACAAAACCATTGATCCAGAGGCAACCGATTTAAGCGATGCAATTAATAAATTATGTACAAAGATTGTGAATATGAGTAGTACCTATGAAAATCAAATGAGAAAAAATTACAATAGTATAAGATATTTATTGGATATAATTAATGAAAATGATATTAATTACAATATTCTTTATAATATGTATATTGCTATTCTCAGTAATTTACTAAATTCTGATTATTCCCGTCTTTATAAAAAAATTACATCTTCCAATAGTAGATTAAATTTGGAAGATATATATCATGTCGAAAGCTTTGAAATCGCTGATGTCATGAATTATAAAAAGATTCCTACTCCAATGATTCATTATATTTTAAAAGGATTGGAATATCATGCAAGTACCTATAACTCCAGTAATGAAATTGTAAATATCTTATACAATATTCAATATAACATTAATGAATTTAATTCATTCAGAAAGAGTTTTAATCATAATTCCAGAATATTTATTAATCACTATCTCACATTAATATCCGAATATAATGATGTTGCCTCTATGGCCCTTATTCATGGTAACTACGAGAATCGTAATAGAATTATTTCTCCAATATTATTAAGTGACGGTATGAATTCTGGTATTAAATACTTCTACACCAAACAATTCAATATAATTTTGCAATCAATCGTTAAGGCCAATCCAGATAAGTTTAATGACAATATTAATTTCCGAAACAATAGTAAGTACTACCAATGGCCTAGTAGTTCTGGTTGTCGTGAATTGAGTGCATTCGATTTGAAACGTATAATCAAGAATACGAAAAAGAATAGCAGAGAAGATCTCATGACTATTTTCATTGAAGCTGCCGATCCAGTGACATCAATTGCATTAAGCGAGGCTTACAACACTAAGTATTTATTAATGCGTTGTTTAAGCTATGAAGAATATGATCCTGAAGATTATCGTGATATCATAACCAACGATAGCGTGATTACTGTTCCTTTCATTAACATTTTACCTTTCTATAACTATATGTATTCAACCTTTTTACAATTCTTGGATGAAATATCTAAATTCGATAGCAATGCCACTCCAGAAAAATATGTATGGAATTCCAATGGATTAATTCCATCCAGTGTCTACTCCAACGCCAAACATTTTTCAGATATCTACTATGGAATTCGATCCACCATCTACGATTTAAGCGAAAGTGGTAAATTAACAGATGAAATTAAAGAAACTATTGAAAGAGCCGCTAAATTGTTAAATATCTGTATTCGTGGATCAAGATATAAGATGGCAGAAATCACCGGAAGAGATTACACAGAAATCTTTGATATTTATGCCAAGGATTATAATTCTGTAGCTCTTAATGCTAAGCGATTCTTTGAAAAAAACCTTGAAATTGGCAATAAAATTGATATTGATATTAAATTTTCTAACAGAAATAACAATGAAGATTTAGTCATTAGAAACTTAAGATATGTTCAAATTAGAAATGGTAAAACTGTAAAAGATGGTGAAACAATTGAAATTCATAAAGAATATATTACAAAACCTGAAGATGATGAATAAAAAATTAATAATAAGAAGAAGAAATAAGAACTATGAAATTAAAAAACTATATATGATAAATAATAAATAATAAATTACAAAAAATAAAAAAAATAAAAAAAATAAAAAAAATAATAATAATAATAATAATAATAATAAATTAGTTTTAAAAAATATTATATTAACTATAGAAAAACATATTAACATATGTATTATTTATTTTAAATTAAAATAAAAATAAATAAATATATATATATAATATTTATATATATAGAAACAATATAAGAATATTATAAAAAATTTATAAAAAATAAAAAAAAAAAAAAAATAAAAATAAAATTATTTTAAAAAATTATTATTAATGATTTTTGTGTAAATATATTTACTAATAATTTAGTATGTTGAGTTTGAAGTCTTTTATGAAGAAAAATGTATATTGCTCAAAATAATTCTTTATTTTTATGACTTATTTTCTTACTCTACTATGTTTATATACAAATTTCTACTTTATTATTGGAAATTAAATTTAAAAAAAAAAAATTGATAATTATTTTAAAATAATAATTATTTTAAAATTATATATTTTTTCCTTTTTTTTTTTTTTTTTTTATAAGATATTTAATATAATTATTAAATAATTATTTAATAATATATATGTTAAAAAATTGTAATTAAAAAAAATTTTTTTTTTTGTTTTATAAACTTTATTATATTATAAAAAAATGTTTCTATTTTTAAATAAACGCTGTAAGAATTAAGAATACTGTGTAACATAATATAAAAAAAAAATTTTTTTTTTATCTATTAAATATAAACAATTTTTTTTAGATTTTTAGTTTTACATAACAATTATAAAAATGCATATTATGTTTATATAAACAATTGAAATATAAAGTTAAAAAAAAAAAAAAAAAAAAAAAAAATAATAAATAAAATTGATGTGTTACAATCATTTGAGAGTTAACATTTTTTAATTTTTTTTTGTTGATTTAGAATAATTAAATACTCACTTTTAATTATTGTAATAAATGAAATGTTTTCATTTTAATGTTAATTTTTAATAACCAATGATCCAATGATACTATTTAAACATTAATATCTATTAAAACTTGTATATATATATATATATTTACAATTAAACTGAAATAAAATAATTATACATTTTATTAACTAAATATATATATATATATTTATATTTTAGAATATATAAATATATTAATATTATTATTTTTTTTTTTATTTAATAATATTTATTTAATATTAAAAAAAAAAAAAAAATTAAGAATATCTATAGCCATTATAATAATATACATTAATCGTTTGATATAATATAATTAATTATTTTTTCTTATTTTTTTTTTTCTTTCAAAAATATAATAATAGTTTTTTATATAATATTTTATATATATTTTAATAATTAATATTATTAATTTTAATATTTTTATTTAAAATATAAAAAATATTATTATATATTAATAAAATTTTTTTTTAAATATATTATATATATTTTTATTTTAATTATCTCTTAATTAATATTAATTAAATCAAAAATTTTTAAAGTTTAATATAAAATATAAATATATATTTTTATATTTATATTTTATATATAAATCATATATATATTTTTATATTTTTATATGATATATTTGATAATTTTATTAAAATTACTATTACTACTTCTACTACTACTACTTCTACTACTACTATTTCTATTATTACTTTTACTTCTATTATTATTATTATTATTATTATTATTATTATTTTTATTAATGTTATTTTTAATTATATATTAATTAGAAATATTTTTTTTTTATAGATTGTAATAATAATAATAATAATAAATAATAATAATAATTAAAATTATTATTTATTTATTTATTTATTTATTATTTGAAATATTTATCATTTATATATAATACATCATTATATTTTTAAAATTGATTAAAAGGAATTTGGTTGTACAAAAATTAACTATTATTAATATAATATAAATAATACATAACCATAACACTTAAAAAAATAAATAAATGAATGAATAAATAAAATAATAAATAAATAAATAAAATTAATTAAACTATTAAATTAATTTTTTTTCAACTAATTATATTTCATCTGATGAAATTGAATTTTTTTTTTTTTTTTTATAATCTTAAACCTTTTTATTATCTTAAACCTTTTTTTTTTTTTTTTTTTTTTTTTCTTATAAAAGTTCATTATATGAAATTAGTAATTAAGAATGAATTAAATATTTAAAAAAAGATAAATTAAAATTATTAAATTTTTAATAACTGTAGAATTATTATAATATACTTTAATTTAAGAACAATTAACAAGTAAGAATTAATAAAATAAATAATTATTATATTTTATAATGATGTAAAATAAATTTATTCAGTAAAATTATCTTAATATAAATGAATTCAATTACTAATAATAATAATTAAAAAAAAAAATTAATATTATATTATATAATATAATATAATATAATATAATATATATATATGTAATTTTAATATTAATACTGATTAATATTGTAGGAATAAAAAAAAAATTATTAAATAAAATGAAATATTTTGATAATATTTTATATTATTTAGGAATTTCAATTCTTTTTTATAATATAATATATACAAAAGTAATTGATAGCAATTTAGATAAAGATAAAAATTTAAAAGATGATGACCAATACTATTTAATTTATGTTAATAATAAATATGGAGAAATTCCAATCACTTCAACTTCAAAAAGCAAATATAATAAGCGTCAAGAATCTAGTGTATATATAGAATCACTAATTAATGAAATTCATAATTTAATTGTTGATAATAAAAAAACATATAAGAATCCAACAAAATTAGTTGAAATTGAAAAAAGTGGACAATTGAAAAAAAGAGATGAAGACAATAATTTTTTGGTAAGTTATGGTGATTCCAGTTTTGTCTATCCAATTTCATCTGTATATAATAATACAGTACTTTATGCTTTTCTTTCCAAGGAATTAGTAAGTGATATTAAATCTATGGATAACGTTATTGATTGTCTTCCTAATACCCCTCTTGGAATATCTTCTTCTGATACCAAATATGACTTGAATGATATTAAGGACTATACCCAATGGAATAATGTTTCTGTTAGAAAAAATGTCGAAACTTATCTCTCCTTAATATCTCAAGGAAAATATAATAAAAAAGTTATTGGTGAATATGATGATACCTATTATTATCCAAGTACTGCTGGTAAAGATATTGATATTGTTATTATAGATTCAAGTTTTCATTTTGGATATTCTGAATTTTCTAATACAAATGACCGTACTGTTCAATGTATTGGTAATGTTAAGAATGGTGTTTTAAATAAAAGTTCAGATTCTAAATCTTGTGGTGAAAGTAGTTCTTATCATGGTGAACGTGTATCTGATATTATTGGAGGATTTAATTATGGTATTGCTAATCGTGCTAATATTTATGGTATTTCTATGTATAATGAAGATGGATATTATACTAATGTTGAAATTATAGGTGCATTGCAATATGTAATGGAAAATATGATTCGTCCACATAAAACTGTTATTAACTATTCAATTTATATGTATGAATCAAAAGAGTATAAAGAATCTTTACAATTTACCCAGGTTCGTTTATTAGTTGAAGAAATCACTAAAAAAGGAGGTATTTTTTTCAATAGTGCTGCCAACTTTGGTCAAAAGGTTGGTGGTGATTCTGAAAACAGATATTATCCTTGTGAATTAGATAGTGTTATTTGCATTGGTGGAGTTGATAATGAAAAGCTTAGTAATGTTTATAAGATTCACAATAAATCTAATTATGGACCTGCTGTTAATCTATATGCCCCATTCATGGCAAAGCCATTAATTATTAAAGATAAAGATGATAAAACTCCAGAAGTTATTTATTCCATCGGAACCTCTTTTTCTTCTCCTATTGTTGCAGGTATAGCAGCCACCATTATGAATGAATTTTCTAATCAAAATTTTGATCATCAATCTATGTTAAATTATTTAATTGCTTATGGAGAAAAAGGTATTATCAGTGGCTTAAATAAGGATGACAATAATATTTTTGTTAATAATGGTAAGCATATTGTTTATTCTAAAAATGATAAGTATAATGATTGTGGTATTTATGCTGGTAATAAACCATGTTCATCTGGAACTACTAAATCCAGTACTAAATTCAGTACTAAATCCAGTACTAAATTCAATACTAAATCCAGTACTAAATCCAGTATTAAATCCAGTACTAAATCT